>JAQPPZ010009779.1:0-28951 GCA_028583015.1 Wollemia nobilis | reverse complement strand
ATCCTAGGACTTGTTTTATACCAAATGAATCATTTTTAATTTGAAAACTACCTGTGGATTATCTCCTTTGAAAAAACTAGAAAACTTGTTTAGATTTTACTATTCAAATCACAATTTAAGAAGGCACTCTTGAAATCTATTTTATGTGCTTCCCAGTAAATTTTGGTGGATAATTATATGATTGTTTTATTGTGTTCATCTTTGGTGTAATAGTCTTTATGTAATAAAATTTGTTTTGTTAAAAGAAACATTTTATGACCTACTTAGCCTTGTTTTAATCTACTTTTGCTTATTTATTATGTGTGATCTTATATAGCCATTTATGCTTTATGGTGTTTTGCTTTTTGCATAAAGATATTTTCACAACCCCTTAGTCCTTAACTTTTCTTTTATTATGATTGTCAATCAAATGGATCACCAACATACCTTGTCCTTGTGATCTCTACTTTTATAATTTGAGGTATATTAATACATTAATATGCTCCCATCCTTGTATATAACTTGTCATACTCTTTAAATAAAGTTTTCTTGAGTATAGACATTATTGGATGGTTTATTATTCATGTAAAGTAGGTAAACACATTATCTAAATTCATTTCCAAACTTGGGCATCATATGTGCAACTAGCCTTGATAGTTTACTCATGTCAAGCAAACTACCCTTACAAAATTTGTTCTTTCAAATTTTACCATATATTTTATTGAAAGCACTAAACTATGTTCTTTGGCTCTTTTGTAATCAACTAGAGTTGGAATTTGATGTCTTTAGAATCACATTTGAGATTAAAAAGTGGTTTTTAAATTCTTCTTGTGGTCAACATGCACACTAGATCTAGTTATAGGTATATTGCCACATGGCTTTTTAAATTTTTATTCAAGGTGTGATCATAAGTATTCTCAAGTCAATAATAATTTATGGATATGAAATTTGAGAGCAAGTGAAAAGCATATAAATGGACATATTTCCACTCTAGTTTTAAAAACTTCAAATCAAGATATGATTTAAGTATTGTTGAAACAAAAACTATTATTAATTTATGGATTTGAAGCTTGAGAGCAAGTCATAGCATATAAATAGATATGACTACACATGACCACAAAAGAAATAAATGATACCCTTATTATATTTCAATAGGTTTCAACTTACACTCTAATCATAAATGTATCTAAGATATTTAGTAATAAAAATTATAGCATCTTATTTAAGCTTTCAAAATTTATCCAAATGCCAATAAGTTGTTGTATTTAGTAACTTGACTAGTAATATTTTAAAATACAGTCTTCGATGTAATGCAGATTGATTTCTATGTCCAACATCATTTATCTACTTTCTACGTTTTCCTACAAAACAACAAAATATATAAGAACCATGTATTAAAGGAAACCTATATTAAAAGTGAAAAATAACATAAACCTCGATAGTCTTTAATCCAAATATTTTATTCTTATAATCTATGTACCAATAGTCCTTTGTATATTTCAACAACTTTGTTAGAGGTAGGCTTTCTTTTTTTATATACCTCTATCTTGTTTAATTTATACAATCAAACCAATAATTACATTGCACTGCAATAAAAATAATTGGAAAAAAATAACTAACATAGTTACAATTTTCAATGAGTAAATAATGCATGAGCTTATTCACTATACTTTTACTAAGAAGAATTCAAGATAAAATAAATTTTGCACTCACCTCAAGTTATTTCAATAGTTTTGGTCTTCTAATTGTGATGTCATATTTCTTTAACCTCAAAAATAAAATGTAATATCTTTCCATAAAAGGAACATATGCAATGTCGATCTGTATAAATTTTATGTAACATCTCACAATAGTTAGTAATAGATGCAAAAATATCAAATTTAATCAGTCCTATAAGTAAGTATGCATGAAAATATGTATTACCATATTAAATTTATCCAGCAAGAACAACCCATCATCGAACTTTCCTAAAGCATTTTCCAAGTAATCAAGAATTGATCCTATCATAGTTATAATTAGGAGATAAAAAATGTAAGTTATCTATAAAATGTATCATAATATTTTTAAGATCGAATATTCAATGAAGGCAATCATCTATAGCTTGGGAAACATTCCTCCTACCAATTGTTTCTACAACTTCAGGTTTTGGCTTTGTTAAGGCCAAAAACTCAATTTTGTCAAAATTATTTGTATAGTTCATTAGCTCTTTTGCAATCTTCTTTTTCATTGCCTTTTACATGATGATATTTTGAATGTATGGTTAATTAGCTCTTTTACAACCTCCTTTCTCACTATATCATGCATGATGAAGATATTTTGAATATAAGTAATGAAATTGACTACAAGTTAGTAAGGTATGATTCCACTCTGATCTTCCTCTATATGAATTAATGAGTTTCTAATGCAAAAGCTTATGGGTAAAAAAATAACTAAAAATAACTAGAAAATATTTCCAATTGCTAAGAGAAGAAGGGGTAAAACTTTTAACCTTACATGTACCACCTTTGTTCCCATTGTTGGAAAAGCACAAATAGGGAGTTTTGATGTAATTTCTAGATTACCGACAAGAGAAGTTATCTATTGAAATTTTGAGTTTTGTTGCAATTTCTAGATTATCAACAAGAGAAGTTATCCAATGAAGTTTTGAGTTTTATTTCAATTTCTAGATTACTGACAAGATAAGCTATCTAATGAAGTTTTGAATTTTGTTGTAATTTTCAGATTATTGGCAGGGGAAGCTATGTGATGAAGTTTTAAGTTTTGTTGTAATTTCTAGATTACTGGTAGGGGAAGCAATTTCCAAAAAAATTGAGTTTTGCTACAATTTTTAGTTTATTGGTAAGGGAAGCAATACAATGAATTTTTGAGTTTTGTTGTAAATTCCAATTTATTTGCAAGGGAAGCAATTTAATGAACTTTTGACTTTTGCTATAAATTCTAGTTTACTGGCAAGATAATTTTTTTTTTGTGATTGTACATTTTAATGTTGGTTTTAGTTTTTGATGTTGAATTGTTGCTAGTCAATAATTTTTTGAATGAAAATAAATTATTGTTGTTCATTTTTTGGTTGAGTGAATTTGTTGTGACAAATTTGTGATGCTAGAAGAGCTTGTCTTTCATTAGATGCCCTCATATAGACTGTATCAATTGGTATAAGAGCCATGGTTGGAGAAAATATAACACATAGAGGAAGGCCACAAGCAGCATGAAATACCAAAAATGCTAATATTGTAGATATATTAAGAGGAATTACAATAAGGTTGAATGCCATATAGATAGCATAATGAAGGGGAGTGTATGTTGAGGATGCTAGTGATGATGAGATAGAAGAACCGATTTAAGATCTTGAATAAGAAGGCGAAATGGATGAACATAAGAGTAAATTCTTGAGAGTAATCACAAAGATGAGAAGTAAGCCAAAGTTGAAGACTTCATGCTATAATGAAAGTGTGAATTCAGAGGAGCTTATAGACTAGATTACAAACTTGGAGAAATACTTTGAAATTAAATCATTGGAAGACCCTAAGAAGGTGAAGTTTACCTATACTAGGATAAAAGGACATGCATCTTTGTAGTAGCATCTGTTGGAATATTTTCAACATTGCCTCCTCAGTCCTAAGTATTAAGTCCTAGTATTTAGTTTTATTTTAATGTTTTGATTTACATATTTCTAGTTAATTTGATTAGCATATGTTGAGGTTTTGGCTTGGTTGGTCAATGTTTGACCATAGTCCAAGATTAGCATGTTGTTAGGATAAGAGCTATCTTTAAGTTAGTTTGTTGTAATAAGTTTGAGAGGATTTCTCTCAACCACCATGTTTATTTTTAGTTCTTTCAAAAACTTTAAAAGTATGTAATGCATTGTTGATCAATAGAACAATTTCATCATTGTTTCTCATTTGGTATCAGAGCAGGTTTGCTCAGATGGATCAAAACCTGTGGAGAGTGGCGTGAAGAGATCTGAAGCACGCACTTTGTTAGAGAAACTCAAGGGGCCAACACTCAGTAGATTTGCAAGGAATAGCTCGAGTAAATCATTAATATCTCACGAATCTTGAGGTATTTGTTTCTCAGGATCATGTACAAGAAAAGAGGTAGAGTAAAAAAAATATTAAGACTTGGGATAGAATGGTTGTTAAGTTGAAGGCCAAGTTGCTTCCATCACATCATCAAATGGGTATTTTCAAGAAGTTGCAAAATATGAAGTAAAAGGATATAAATGTGAAGTACTACACGAAGGATTTTTACAAGCTCACCATTAAGACTACCCATATAGAAGATAATGAAGAGAAGATTTTGAGGTATATCAATGGAATTTGCATTTCTATTTAATATGAATTTGGTATGATCAGGTTAAGATTCATGAAAGACGCCTATCAATATGCCTTATAAGTAGAGGATAAATTGTCTTAGAGGCAACAAAATAATTCTAGAGAAAGAAGGTAGCAAAAGCAAGAGGGAGAAGTTAGTATTTATTAAAGTAATTTTAGCTAGAACAATAGAGAAAGGGAATATTTCTCAAGAGGAAGAGGTGGTTATGGTAGAGGAAGGGGTAAAGAATTCCATAAAAATTTCTTTAGATGTGGAGAAACATATTATTGGGCATTTGAATGTCCAATAGTATAGCAAGATAATAGTAAAGGAAAGCAAGCCACAAATCATACTGCACAAGAAAATGAATAAAATATTACCTTACTAAAATGCATGAAAGAACTAGAACAAGTATAATATCTCATAATGAAGAGAGTGTTGTTGAAACCAAACAAAAAGAAGCATGAACCGATATAAAGAAGTGTTTTTTAGAACCATATGCAAATCAAGAGGCAAGTGTTGCAAAGTCATTATGATAGTGGGAGTATGGCTAATTTAGTGTCTATAGAGATAGTATAAAAGCTTGGGTTGAAGAGGATTGAACACCCAAATATATACAAGGTCTAATGGTTGTAAAAGGGGCATCAAATTTTGGTAAGTGAAAAATGTATGGTAAATTTTTAAATTGGTTTTGACAAAGACAAGATACTATATGATATTATGCCTATGGATGCTTGTAATGTTTTTTTGGGAAGTCCATATTTTTTGATAGAAATATAATGCATGATTCCTAGGGTGAACACCTACACAATTGTGAAGGATGACAAGAGGTACACATGAAATCCATTGAAGGATAAAGGAGCAAAAGTAGATAACAGTCCTAAAGTGTGCTTGATCACAAGAAAGCAATTCTTGAAGGGGATGAAGGAGAAAGTATGTTTGGATTTTATTGCTAAACCCAAAAAAGATGGGACAACAAACAAGATGGATTAAATTCCATAATAAGTGAAGTATTTGTTGGAGGATTTTGTGAATATTCTTTTAGAGTTGTCAGATAGGTTGCCATCTATGAGAAACATTAGTCATCGCATAGGTTTCATTCTTGGATCAAGCTTACCAAAGTAGGCAGCTTACAGAATGAAACCTATGGAGAATGATGAAAGAATATATAAGTCCAAGAATTATTGGACAAGGGACTGATTAGAGAGAGCTTAAGCCCATGTACAATACCAATCATAATAGCACCAAAGAAGGATGGAGCATGGTATATGTGCACAAATTTTTGGCCTAGTAATAAGATGACCATAAAGTACATATTTTCATTTCTACACATGGATGATTTAATGGATTGCTTGAATAAAATTGAGTACTTCATGAAGATAAATTTTAAGAGTGGCTATTATCAATTTCAGATTAGAGAAGGGGATGATTGAAAGACTGGATTCAAAATAAAGGATGGATTATATGAGTAGCTAGTCATGCCATTTGGATTGACCAATACATTGAGTACTTTCATGTGGTTGATGAATTAAGTGTTGAAATAATTTCTTAGTAGGTTTTTTGTTGATTACCATTTTGATATTTAACAAATGTAAATAAAATTATTTGGTGCATTTGAGATTGGTTTTGCAAAGGTTGATAGAAGAATAGTTGTTGGTCAACTTGAAGAAATGTAGATTTATGAAGAAAGAGTTAGTGTATTTGGGTTTTGTTTTACAATAAGGCTTGTAGATGGATCTCAAAATGGTTAAAGCTATTATGGATTGGGCATTATCAAGCAGCATGCTTGAGGAAATAAGTTTTTATTTTTTGGAAATTTTTTATAGGAACTTTACTAGAAATTTTAGTATGCACCAATCATAGAAACAATAAAAGGTTGTAGGCATGAATTCAAATGGACAATTGCAATAAAAAGTAGTTTTCAAATATTGAAGGTAAAGTTAATTGAACAACTGGTTCAAGCTTTCTTATATTTCAACAAGATTTTCCAAGTGGATTGTGATACAAACAAGATAGCTCTAGGTGAAGTTTTGAGCCAAGAGGGTAAGACCATTACTTATTTTAGTGAGAAGCTAAGTGAAGCAAAGAGAAAATATTTAGTCTATGAACAAGAGTTTTATGTCATTGTTCAATCCTTTAAGAAGTTGAGACAATATTTGCTACTAAAGGAGTCTATTCTATTCATGGATCATCATGCTTTGAAATTCATTAACAACCAAGGTAAGTTAAACCAAAGGCATATGAAGTGAGTAGAATTTCTTCAAGGTTATTCATATATTGTGAAGCATAAAAATGGTAGCACAAACTGGGTAGCTGATGCATTGAGTAGAAGATGTTTATTATTGCATGATATGATATTGGAGGTTGCTAGTTTTGATTGCATAAGAGAGCTTTATGTGGACTTTATGGACTTTAAGAAGGCTTGGGCATCTTGTAAAAATCCAACCAAGAAATATGGGACTCCATGGTTGGACTATTTAATGCAAAAAGGATAAATGTTCAAGGGGTAGCAATTTGGAATAACACATAATTCTATGAGGGAAATTTTAGTAAGATAAAAACATAGTGGAGTTCTAACCAAATACTTTGGGATGGATAAGAAATTGGGATAAATTTATGAGGGTTACTATTGGACAAGAATGGGCGTGGATGTGAAAAACATTGTTCAAAGTCGCAGAGTTTGTCGACATGCCAAAAGGAGTTCAAAACACCTATATCATAAGTTTTATATATTGGAAAGACCTTGAGAAGAAGTGAGCATGGACTTAATTCTTGGGTTGCCAAGGACACAAAGAGGTAATGAATCTATTTTTGTTGTTATTTATAGATTTTCAAATATGGCACATTTCATACCTTGCAAGAAGACAAATGATGCTACTCATATTGCTACATTGTTCTTCAAAGAAGTGGTGAGATTGCATGGGTTTCCAAAGAGTATTATTTTGGATAAAGACACTAGATTTTTTGTCCATTATTTGTGGAATTTATGGAAGAAATTGGATGCTAAGTTGGGTTTTAGTTAAATCTATCATCCAAAAATTGATAGGTAAACAAAGGTTGTCAATAAAAGTCTTGGGAATTTGTTGAGATGCTTGGTTGGAAAGAAACCAAATCTATGGGATACTACCTTAGCACAAGATAAATTTACATATAACAAATCAATCAATAGAAGTATAGCCAAAAGCCCTTTCCAAATTGTGTATGGATTTAGTCCTAGAGGAGTGGATGAGTTGGGAGATACTGCTGATTTGAAATAAAATGTGTTATAGTAAAATATTTTTCCAAGTATATGCATGAGTTGCATAAGAAAGTGAAGGTTGATTTGGAAAAGAGCACTATGAGGTACAAACAACATGCTGATATCAAGAGGAGAGAACATAAATTTCAGGTTGGAGACATGGTTTTAGCTCACTTGAGGAAAGAAAGGTTCCCACATGGAACTTATAACAAGCTAAAGTGGAAAAATATTGGACCTTGTAAGGTCTTGCAAAAATTTGTAGCCAATGCTTATGAGATTGAACTCCTAGAAGGAGTGGATATATCACCAATTTTTAATGTAGTTGATTTGTATCTTTATAATGAGGGACCAGCAAGTGAAAATGAAGATATAATTTCATATTTCCCTATGGAAGAATGGGTACAATAGTTGCCAAAAAAGGAATGGGATGAGGTAGAAGCGGTGATAGATTCTAGAGTGGTTAATAAAAAATATGTAGTGAGTACCTTGAGTATTTGGTAAAATGGAAGAATTAGGAAGGAGAAGAAGCCATGTGGATGAGTGCATCCAAAGCTACCAAGCATAGGATCTCGGTTGAATATTTTGTAAAATATTCATAAGTTGAATATTATGAAACATTTCTCATACTCGACGTGTATGATGCAGGAACATTTGAGTAAAATAATACTAATAAAATAAAAATTTGAAGATATTTCTATTAGAAGTTATTACATCATAGACCATGTGAGTAGTCAAGTGGTATAACCACCCCTCACAAGGTACATGCACGTAGTATAGGACAAGGAAGTTGCAAGTTTGTTTGGTTTTGTTTGGAGGTTTTTTATTCCTATTTTGGGCAAGGTGTCGTTTTAGGTTTTCAGTCTATCATTCTATATTTTTTGAGTAATATTTTGACATACTTAGTTTGAGTTTACAATATGATTTTTCTTTTGCAAAAACCTTAACTAAGGCAATAATGTAGAAGTCCTAGGTCTATCATTTAAAATTCCTTTTTCAAATCATTTTTCACACTATCTATCAATTTTTTTGAACTCTCTATAATCACTAGATCATCAACATAGACCATAAGAATAACTATATTAGAGCAAATTTTCTTAATATAAATATTTAGATCTGATGAACTCATTTTGAAACCATGTTGTAGAAGATGGTTATTGATTTTAATATACTAGGCTCTAGGGGTTTGATTTAATCCATATAGTGATTTTTTAAATTTACATACTTTTTTCTTGTCCTTCAACAACAAATCCTTTTGGTTGAGTCATATATACTTCCTCTTCAATATCACCATTGAGGAATGCACTTTTAACATCCATTTGATGTATTTTCCACCCAAATTGAGTTGTTAGTGCACAAATTGTTCGATTAGTAGTCATTTTTGTTGTAGGTGAAAAAGTTTGTTTGTAGTCAATTCATTATGTTTGTACAAAATATTTTACAACAAGTCATGTCTTATATTTGTCAAGGGAGTCATCTGCTTTTTATTTTATTTTGTAGATATTTTTTTCTTTGGGTAAAGCAACTAGATTCCATGTTTTATTTTTTAATTAATGATATTATTCTAATTCCATTGTTGTTTTCCATTTAGGTAAGTTGATTGCATCTTGTACTAAATTTGGTTATGTATTTTCCATTGCTCATGTCATTAGTCGCATATTTACTTATTTTCTTGTCATAATACGAGTTTGGGGTCTAGTAGAAGTAAGATTAGGTAGTTTTTCTAATTTTGAATCTTTAAGAGTGTTTGTATACCATTTTGTAACCTTTTGATGCATTATCATATCCAATAAATATACCACATAAGGTTTTGTCATCTAATTTTATCCTTTTTTTATTTTGGAATATGCATTATGATTTACATCCAAAATTACTTAGGTGTTCCATTGAAGTTTTTCGCTTAGACCAAACTTCTTTAGGTGTAAAGTTTTTATGAATTCTTGTGGGTGACCTATTTTGAATATATACTATAATATTAACAATTTTTCCCAATACAATGAGCCATTTCCATAATAGAGTGATTTCTTCTTTCCATAATACCACAATGTTGTGGTGTATAAATTGTAGTAAGTTGTTTTATTCTATTTTGTATTAATGTTTTATATTCATTTGACAAATATTCTCCTCCTCTATATTGAACATCTAATCTCTATTTCTACAAGTTGTTTGAAATTTATGAAGTATGTAAAAGAATTTGATTTTCCTTTTAGAAAATATATCCACATTTTATGTGAGTAATCATCAACAAAGAATTGAAAGTACCTATGTCCACCAAGACTGATTAACATTGGTCCTTATAAATTTGTTTGTATCACCTCTAATATTTTTTTGGCTCCATGTGAACTAACTTCAAAGGTGCTCTATGTTGTTTTCTTTTTAAACATTCTCGAAAAATTATGGTATGTCGTGTTAGATTGGACAAACCTATCACCATTTGATATGTGTTTAATTCATTTAAGGATGGAGCACCTATATGTCCAAACCACTTATGCCAAAGTTCATTTTGCTCTGATGTGTTGATAGATAGTGTAACATTTGGTGATGAAATAATCTCAAGAGCAAACATACCATTTTTTAAGGAACCAATGGCTATAAATTTCTCTTGTTTGGTGATGAAACATTATTTTTTTCCATTAATACTAAGAATTCAACCATTATATCTCGATCTGAAATTTGATATACTGATAATAAATCATTAGCTAACCTGAGTACATACAATACATTCTTAATTGTGCAATTTTCATCAAGTATACTGATTGAAACATTTCCTATCCTTTTGATCTCATAAATTTTATCGTCGGTAATTGTAACAAATTTTATATTTCTTTCTTGAATATAATTAAACCATGTTTGTTTCTGGTCATATGTTTGCTTGCCCCTAAGTCAATGTACCAATAATTATCTTTTGAATTTTTAAATGTCTAAGTCACTAACACTTTGTTTGTAATATTTGAATTAGATATTTGTAATCTTGTGATGTATTTCTTTCTAAAATTTTAATTTTCCTTTTAAATACTAACTCCTCACCATGAACCTTAGTGAAATGATTATAAACATAAGTGCTTTTAAAGAACACCTTTCGCCGCTCTGAATTTCACTGACATATTTTCCTTCTCCAAGCTTTCACAAGCTCTTGCCTCTGTTGCTTTGATTTTGTGTCTAGTTGGCTATGCAAAAAACAAGGAAATACAAGCAACACAATCTATCTCTAACGCTTTGAGAGATATTTTTCTTCCCAAATTAATTTATCTCACCTTTAAAGTTTACCAAGTGGTTTAAAGTTTGATAGTAAATTAAATCTTAAGCCTTTTTAAAGAAAGAAACCACCTTTTTAAATCAAACAAATTTGTCAACTTAATTTTTCCAACCTTCCAATAAATAGCATTAGCATCAAAATAAATTAATATATTTTAGTTATTTCTAGAATAAACCACCCCATGTTTCTCCTTCAAAAATTGATAGTCATTGCTCTTCTTCTTCAAACACCGACATGCTTTAGGTTGTACCAAATAGGTATTATGTCTGAGACATTACTTTTGGGCTTTCTCTAGTTCCACGCAGACATAAAATTTCTGTAACATTCTTGGGTTTCTCTTCACAATATCTGAAGAATACAAGCTTATACTGAGATGGGGGTGAATAGTATAAGACCACCTTTTACTTTTCTTTCCCAAACATTATTATCCAATATAATCAATAGAAAAATTAATAGCAATAACCAAAGCAATGCACAAATCATCACAAATAATAGAGACACCCATTTAACGTGGTTCACCCAATGTGGGATCCATAGAGAAAATATTTCACTAATATTTTCTCAAATAAATTCTCTTGGGAATCATTTCCCTATTACAATGTTTATGAATCTCTATCCAAATGAGACACTAATCCCCTAATCAAGTTCATGGATCTCTATCTATAGGAGAAATCCTTTCTTCTTAGCTCTTATTGGTGATCTTCTAGAAGAATTGTTGCCCCCACTTCTCTGGCTAATGGGTATATATCCACTGAAGATTCTTGTCATCACTACCCTGGCTAATGGATCTCTATCCACTGGAGATTTTTGTCCTCTATACTTTGTCACCTTCAAAGCTTTGTCTCAAATTTACACTAAACACAATCCTTCAGTTTATCACAAATTTGCTCAATCTCTATCTCTGGTCTGGCACAAACCTATCCTTAAATCTGCACCAAAATCTGTCTTCTAATCTACACTAAACACAATCCTTCAATCTAGCACAAATCTATAATCAATATATGTTCTCTGATCTTCACTAAACACAGTCCTTCAGTCTAGCACAAATCTATCCTCAATATCTATTCTCTGATCTACACTAAACATAGTCCTTCGGTCTAGCATAAATATGTCCTCAATATTTGTCTTCAAGCCTTAACACAAATCTTAACTTAATCTTAAATCAACTTTGCTAGACCTGTCCCAAACATTAACCCAAGGTTTGAACAAATCAATCAATCAAATCTGCTCACAAGTCTACTCAAAGACTTGTCTCAAATATTCCTTGTAAGCTTCCACAAAATCTCACACTAATTTATCCACAAGTCCTCTCTAGAACTTGTCCAATTTGCTCTCAAGTCTTCACTAAGACTTGCCTCAAATCTGCTCAACAAGTCCTCAATAGAACTTGTCTCAATCTTCTCAATAAGTCCTCACTAGAACTTATCCAATATCTGCTCTCAATATGTATTGTAAGCTTCCATAAAAGCTCACACAAATTTGTCCACAAGTCTTCTCAAAGACTTACCTCAAATATGCTCAACAAGTCCACACTAGAACTTGTCCAATCTCATAGAAACATGAAGAGAATTGTTAGAGACTCAATATGCTTCTCACTCATCACAATGCTCAATTATTTTCAATCACTCTTCTAGAAACATACAGAGAATATTTAGAGACTCAATATGCTTCACATTCACCTCAATACTCAATCACTTTCAATCACTCTTTTAGAAACATACAGAGAATTGTTAGAGACTCAATATGCTTCACATTCACCTCAATGCTCAATCACTTTCAATCACCTTCTCAACTCAATTCAGAATATAGAATAATTTGTTTCATAGAACTTGAACTATCACTTCACACATCCACTTGACTAGGCTCAACCAACTCTACTCAACCAATCACTCAATGAAATAATCCTTGCTCACAAACCCTAGTCCAATCATATGAACACTCACTCAAAATGTTTCCAACAATGCTTATCAACCAATTTCACATAACAATGATACTCATGTTCTTTGCAAACCCTAGTTCAAGTTCTTCACTCAATTACTCACTTCAACAACAATTCTTATAAAACAATATGCATAGCATTCACTTCACAATAGCTCAACAACTCAATAAGGAAACTTAATCAAGTCCTTTTCACTCCAAAGTTATTTTCCAAAAAACCAACCAATCAACTCAACCAAGGAAGAATGTACCCATACCTTTTATTTGATGTAGAAGTAGACCACACAAATCTGCCACAATCATAAACACTTATTTTCCAAGTACAAAGAGTTAGATGACAAGAATTATCACTCTAACACTTTTCACAATTTACCTTAATCACAAAGATAGATTAAATCTCAAATACACCTTATTGCTCCATATCAATAATAACATTCAACATCATGATTTCATCAAAATCCCCTATAAAAATATAACTCAACTTCTACTTATAACTCCCTACTCAATATTGCATTTAATTTAAATAACTCTCTTTATAACTTAATGCAATAAATCAATTTCCATTTTCCTAAGGTAAAAACAATAATTACCCTAGCCAAATTAACCTTTCACCACTTAGGTGAAAATAAAAAATTACTTACACCTTATACCTCCAACAACCTTAGCATGTGCAATAATAAAAATCAAAATAAAACCTTTATTACCCGCTCCACAATCGGCGGGATTCGAACTTGCACCAAATGCTTTAGCAACGCCTTGGTCGTGGCTTCCACGTCGTGTGAGCCACGCACTCACCTTGCTACTCTAAAGTGCAATGTGCGCTTTATCCTCTTCACTATCCCCTAGAGCCTTTGGCTCTTCTTCCAACATGATGCTTGTTCCACACGCACTTCGAAGGCACCTTTCGTTCAATTTTGCATGAGTTCTTTCTCACTGAATATCGCATATATTTTTCGAATGCCAAACATAAGGTTTGGCTTAAGATATAAATATCTTTGCCCTTGATTTCATGCACGTTGACAAAGATGAATTCATTGGGGATCGACGCTAATGTTTTGGCTTCAAATATCTAATTTATAATTTATTTAAATTCATTAGAATTTTAATATTTAAATATTTTGGCTTTATTAAGGATTAAAGCCTCCTTAGGTTTTAATAAAAAACTTTTACTTTACCCATTATGATTTTTAATAAAACCTTTTATTTTGCCCACTATGGTTTTTAATAAAAACCTTTTATTTATGCTTTACATAATATTAAAAATAAATATTATGAAGCTCTTTTGCCATCAACCTTTTGCATTTCTCCTTTTGACCTTTTGACATCAACGGTAGCTCATTCCTTGACATCAATGATAACTTCATTCCTTGACATCAATGACAACTTCATGGACTCAAAATGTCCAACAATATCCTCATAGGATTTTAATGGCTTATAGATCCTTCGCTTTGACTAATAGCTTTGGGCCCAAATTAAATGATAAATTCTCATGTAAAAACTCAATCTCACATAATGAATTTGAATAACATATTCATGCCATAACTCACACTATATTCATATATGTCAAACTACTTAAAACAAATACTATAATGCTCCTTCATATATCATGTATTATGTACTTTCCATATATATACACACACAGTTCTATCATGGAGTCTTTTCATATCCATGGGACTCTTGAGTTTTCTACTTCAACTATCTCTTCACCTTCTCTCAATCTCATGGAAGATATGTCTATTTATATTTCTCATGTGAGAAATATTTTATTCACCTCTTAATAATTACAAAGCATCAAATATTTACAAGATACTTTACAAAGTATTTACAAGGTAAGGTATCAAATAATGTAATATTCTCCAATTTTTTAGGGGGCATCATTCATGCCCCTAATGTTCCAAGATATCATTTTCATCATCATTTTTTGTTTTTATTTGTAGGCTTAGCCTCGCTTCTTATTATCACTTACAATATTTCTTTTTGCTTTCATATATTAATTTCCCTTCGAGCTTCTTTTCTTTTTGTTTTGCTCTTTGGATCTTCCTCTCCTTTTTTCATTGCCACCAACACTTTTATCCTCAAGTCTCTTTGATTTTTTTGTACTATTCATGATGAGCCTTATTGTTTATAGGTTTGGCTTGATCTAAAGTGCAAGGAATAACCTCAAAAGCATTTTCTTCTTTATTTTGCCCTGGAAACCCTAAAGTGCAAGGACAATCCTCCATAGTAATTACTTTCTTATGCTACCCTAAATATCCTAAATGGCTATAAATTGCCCCCCCTTCCTCATTTATTATGTTACTCTTGAAACCCTAAAGATCAAAGGGTAACCTCTACACTACTTTCACTTCTATTACAAGGAGAGGATTTTATACTACTTGAGAAAAATGAAGATGATTTACCTAGAATAAATTTGATCTATTCTATCTTGTTTATTTTATATTTTTCATCCACATATACCTTTGTGCCTTTAATTCATTTTGAATGTGAACTTGCACATTATACTTTCTTATCCCTTATATCATTCTTTGTTTCTTTTAACAATTGATCCAAGTGAACTATCATGCCTTTGTCATCTAATGCTGCAAAGAGGTATTTTTTAGTATCTTTTTTGGGGTAGAATATCCTTAATCTATCTAACTTTTGTTGGAGTGTGAACTCCTTGCTTCATCTTGAAGTTTTTCTCATGACCAATTTTTTATCTCTTTCTCCATTGTTTTCACTTGGTAATCTCTTCCCATGTGTTCAATCTTATAATATTGCTATATCAAAATGTAATATTTTCATAATCCACTTGTTGATCCCATTCTCTAGATTTAAATTTAATCTTAATGGTTGTGATAAACATTTTGAAATATTCATAACAACACATATATGAGTATATACAACATGCTTTTGCTCCTTAGTAGTTGCTCCCTCATTAATGAACTCCCCTAGAGTATTGCCAATATACTTCAAAATATCCTTATTGATAAGCTAATATGAAAGTCCAAAAATACTAATATGCATTGCAAGCTTTTTAATAATTTTTGTTTCCATGGAAAAAATCTCAGCCCATGGTCTTAAATATAAGGCATTTTTCTCCCAAAACGATTGATCACCACCCATTATTTTATAACTAATATTTGAATTGGGAAAGATGATAAGAAAATAATATTTTAGAAGAAAAGTCATGGAGTAATTTAAATTTAATCTACACTTTTATTTTATCCAATTTTGGATATCCAAAATAGCTACAAGCTTACTGCAGTGGTAAGGGCTTTGGACTCTCTTTGGGAGGTCCAAGGTTCAAATCCCACTTAGTATGAGAGGATCGGGACCCCTCATAAAAACTCGTGTAAAATCATTAAAAATTTGATCTCCAAAAACCTTGGCTTGCATCTATCGAACTTACATATTAACCCTCTACTCTTAAGAACAAAAATATAATCCTCAATTATCTCATCCTTGATAATCAACTCTATCAAAACATTTTCTATCTAGATAGGCTTTCCATAGGTTTATTCTTCCTGTAATATCCAACATAGGCATCCATATTTCTAGCTAGTGCATTTTAACTTCCAATTAGGGCCTTTCTTCCATGCTACCTAGCTTTTCCTCATAGAAATCCTTAATTTTTTAAATATTTTCAAAGATCTAGAGCACAAAAGCATGGGCATCCATACTTCTAGCTAGGACATTCTTACTTCAGGTTAGAGCTTTCCTTCCATGCTACCTAGCTTTTCCTCATACAAATTCTTAATTTTTTTAAATATTTTCAAAGATCTAGAACATAAAAAACGAGGCTTGCTCATTATTCTCACTTGCTTCTTATTCACACTCTCTTCCTATTGGCACTCACTCCTTGCTCTTCTCCCAAAATCTTAAGCAAAAAAAAACAAGGCTCACTCTTGACTTGCACTCATTCTCCTCTACTAAAACCATTATTACACATAATTATTTACCAATTTACAAGCAAAAACCACAACTTTATATAGTTTAAACATAAGATCCAACATGCCATCTTGCTTTACTTTGCTTTATTGTTGATAAGATTGCCTTAGTACTTAACCTAATATTTACCAAAATATAACATTTTAATTATTTATTTATTTATTTATTGAAAACAAGTCTAAATTTTAAATATTTTGATATGTTTTGGTGTTAAACTTTATTGAATGAAGTCTTAGTTACCTCTCCAAAAATAAATAAATAAATTCTAATATATATATGATGTCATAGATTTTGTAGGACAGTATGTTTATCTAAAATAATATTTATGTATGCATCTAAACTAAACATAATACACATCTCTATCCTCTTTGAACTCAAACGTTAGTTACCCCTTTAAGATAAATTCTAACATATATACACGATGTCATAAATTATTTAGGACGATGTGTTTATCTAATATAATTAGATTGAGAGGCGTTCCTGCAATGGCAGACGGGGTGGGAGGCAAAGAGGTCATACATGTCACGCCGTAAACAATTTTTTTTTTTATTAAAAAAAACCGACATTAACAAAAACATTTAAAATATTTAAACTAAAACAACCGACTACCCGACTACCCAACCGTTGCAAACATTTAAAATATTTAAACTAAAACAGCCGACTAACCAACCGTTGCAACTGTTTAATAAAATATTATTGTATGGAGATCACACCCCAAGAAATGAGATAGGTTCCTCAAGATTGATAACTCTTAGCGTTTTAAAATATATATCCTTTATATCTAAGCTAGTAATTGTTTATACACCTAAACTAAACATAATACACATCTCTATCATCTTCAAAGTCAAACCTTAAACCTTCTATTTAAATTTTTTAAAGTATTAAGTATTAAACTTAAACTATACAATATATATATATATATATATATATTTTTTTTTTTTTAAAACCCACAACCTTATTGTTTTAATAAAAACAAGGTTGAAAACTGAATTAAAAAATGTTTCTACTTTACCTCTTTAAAAAAATATTTCAACCAACATTTAAAAAAAAATATCAAAAATTCAAATGACAACAAAATATAAATAAACTAATTTAAAAAATAAAAAGACACATTATTGATATATGCACTCTAACTTATTAATGGAACTTAGCTATAGTAAGTGGGAATAATAGTTGAAGGTCCTTAGTAAGTAGAGGCTTTCGATATTAAGAATATTTTTTATAATATTAAATTATATATAAAAAATTTTAAATAATTAAAATTTAAAAATATATATTTTTTAAATTTTAATCAAAATAATATATTAAGCGATCAATTTTCACTGAAATATACAACTCCAATTAAAAATTTACAAACAAATTATTGTACATCGTCGCAACATACCAAGGTAATAAATTTTGATCCATTCACCAACCTCGAAGTCCCTCGTCACCCATGACAACTAATTTTAGACGTTGACTGCCTTCCATCCAACTGACGTTGACTTTTAATATTTATTTATAGCTGTTTTATATATTTTTAGTTATTCGTTAAATCGTTTTTTTTTTAATAATTATTTTTTAATTCAACCAGGGAAGGCCAAATCTACACGTACTGGAAGGATACAAAGATGTGATGAGTTTGCAGCATATATCTGGGAACGTACGTGATCGTAAGATGTCACGAATGACCTCAGCATATGGTAGATTGCTGACTTTTATTCTTCTAGTGTTCCTTAGAAGAACAGATGCATGATTCTACACAGCCTATAAATATATGCAAATCCACTACAGTTGTTCTAAGCCAGTGTCACCTAATAGGAATATTGTCCAAAACTTTGAAGGTTTTAAGATTATCAGCACTTTAAAGAATTATGTTCTAAATTTCTTAGACGATTTAGGATTTATGATTCGGAGGGAACTAATAGTTGGGATTTATCTTGCAGGAAAAGTCAGAAGAGCCTTTCAGACCATGGGAGCAGTGTAAGCATAAGTTTAATAAAATCTATGTTATGTTTGTTATGTGCAGACTTTATATTATTTATGGGTTGTTGTACACTAAAACTGAATTACCCTGCGTTCTGCGTTGCAGTGATGCAATTCTGCCTGTTCTCAATTCCAAGTCAGAGCCTCCTCCGTTGTTCGATGGAACAACCAGGTAAGCTTTCCACTGAATTTGACATTTTTTTATTGGTCCCTAACGGAGAACAGGTTTCTTGATGGGTGTTGGGTTAGGAGTAGAACCTAGTGCTATTGGAACATGTGCATGTTTAGTTTTGGGCTTTTGTTTTGAGTTTGATTATGAATTGGGTGTTGCAGATTGTATATCATGTTGACCTGTCCCTATGCCCAGCGTCCTTGGGTTGCCAGAAACTACAAGGTTGTTTGGTTTATCTCTGATTTTATATATGATAGATTTCCATTAGCTATGGGGATTACAAATTGATTAACTATAAGAGAGATGAAATGCAGGGTCTGAATGAGATTCAGATAGTTCCAATCGACCTGGAGGACAGACCAGCATGGTACAAGGAAAAGGTCTACCCTCCTAATAAGGTAGCCTACTCGAATTCCTCAATTTTCAAATTCTAATCTTAAATGTTCCACAATCGTCCATTCGGAGCAGAGGGACTTCTTACATTTATATTGAGAATTCTCCTAATTTGTTGATCATTTTAATTCTCGGCTGTTTTTCAAGAGAATAGCCATGGGTGGACTTTTTACTGTGGCTTATGGTTATATAATGGGAGGATTTCGCAATCTGTCAGAGTGATCGAGAATATTTGCTAGAATATCCAATTGGGTCACATTATTATCATCATTATCATCATTAGCAAAAACCATTCAATTGTGGGAGTTCATATAATTAGGATGAAGAGAAAGTAGCCCAGATATAACATTCAGTTTTACCTAGTTGGGGGAGGGAAATAGTAATGAATTGTAGTAACTTCTAGGCTGATTTCAAGCAAACACTTAACGAAGGATAATAGAAGAGCTTTGAAGCCTGTGAATATGCTTAACTAAAGTAGCCCAGATATAACATTCAGTTTTACCTAGTTGGGGGAGGGAAATAGTAATGAATTGTAGTAACTTCTAGGCTGATTTCAAGCAAACACTTAACGAAGGATAATAGAAGAGCTTTGAAGCCTGTGAATATGCTTAACTAAAGTAGCCCAGATATAACATTCAGTTTTACCTAGTTGGGGGAGGGAAATAGTAATGAATTGTAGTAACTTCTAGGCTGATTTCAAGCAAACACTTAACGAAGGATAATAGAAGAGCTTTGAAGCCTGTGAATATGCTTAACTAAAGTAGCCCAGATATAACATTCAGTTTTACCTAGTTGGGGGAGGGAAATAGTAATGAATTGTAGTAACTTCTAGGCTGATTTCAAGCAAACACTTAACGAAGGATAATAGAAGAGCTTTGAAGCCTGTGAATATGCTTAACTAAAGTAGCCCAGATATAACATTCAGTTTTACCTAGTTGGGGGAGGGAAATAGTAATGAATTGTAGTAACTTCTAGGCTGATTTCAAGCAAACACTTAACGAAGGATAATAGAAGAGCTTTGAAGCCTGTGAATATGCTTAACTAAAGTAGCCCAGATATAACATTCAGTTTTACCTAGTTGGGGGAGGGAAATAGTAATGAATTGTAATAATTTCTAGACTGATATCAAGCAAAAACTTAACGAAGGATATCAGAAGAGCTTGAAGCCTGTGAATATGCTTAACTAAAAAGCATGTATCTATCTATTGTTACAAGACATGACTTGGAATGAAATTATATTACTTTTGTTTTTCAGGTTCCTTCTCTTGAGCACAATGGAAAAGTCACAGGGGAGAGTTTGGACTTGCTTGAATATCTTGAGAACAATTTTGAAGGACCTAAATTGTTCCCCACGGTATGTTAATGCCTCTGGACCTAAATTGTTCCCCACGGTATGTTAATGCCTCTGGACTACTTAAACGCCTTTAATTTTATTCCATGTCATAGGCTTAATCAGGATGGTTATGCATTTGTGTTTGTTAATAACTTAATTCCAGCCACATTCCTGAAATCAATGAAAGCATCTTAGGGATTATGTATGTGGACTACTTAATTTGCCTTCACTCTTATCACTAGTCATAACCTAAATCTCCATATCAAAATGGTTACCCACTTAGGGTTTGTAATTTCTAGTGACATTACGGAAACCCATTATGCCATCTGAAGGAGGCAGAGGAGGGGTCGAATCAATGAGTTATTATCTTGCGGGCAATTTCTTTACTTACTTTCAGAAGCTATCCTCCTATGCAGGATACTGTGAAAAAGGAGGCTATGAAAGAGCTATTGAACTATACAGACACTTTCACAAAAACTAGGTTCATGGCATTGACCAAGCCAGAGCCTGAGGTAGCAGAGGCATTTGGTAAGAGGAATATTTCTTGCAGCCATATATCATTTCTTAACAGGATACTCTGTTTTGAATAGGTTATGATGAAAGTGATAGATAGATTGACATTTTCCTTTCCCAACTGTTGCAGCGCCAGCTCTTGATTACCTGGAAAGTGCTTTGGGAAAGTTTGATGATGGGCCTTTCTTGTTGGGTGAATTTAGTGCTGTAAGCCATCTGATCATGCGTAGTTATTTGTAATATGGTTGGTGTCTCATACCATTGGATCTATCGTTTTACAACTTTAAGATGTTGCATAATACTTATGCAGGTTGACATTGCATATGCTCCTTTTGTGGAAAGATCTGTCATTGTGTTTCCAAGGTTAAAGAACTATGACATCACGATTCGCAGGCCAAAACTATTGAAATGGATCGAGGCAAGTGCACGTATCTCTTCTTCATGCTGTTTGAGGGTTTAAAAATAGTGAATGTCATCATTCATTCTTTACATAATGCAAATTACAACCCTTGTGATTCTTTTTTTCGCACTCAGTTGCCCTGTGTCTGACGCAACATATTGGTTTGACTTCAGGAATTGGACAAGATCGATGCATATGCGAAAACAAAGGTTGACCCAGAGGAAATTGTTGAAACATACAAGAAATTGTTGGTATGTAGACCATAACACTAACAAGTTTGGTTGAAAACATATTCAGGATACATTTATTTTAGTATTCCCTGTTTCTGAACAATCCCTAAGAAGAAAATGGCTTTACTAAAATACATGGCACTTATATTTTTCTGTTCTTGTGCAGGCCAATTATCAGAAGTAAACAAAGATTGCTGGATACAAAATTCAACCAGCATTGAATAGACACTAGACTGTCCTTAATTCCTCTATAAAGGAACTTATTGATGTTTGACTAGACCTAGATAGCTTATAGGGTACTTTGTTTTCTATGAACAAAAATCTTGAATGCATAATACTTCAATGGTTAGTTTGCAAGGTGAAATGTGTTGAATTATTTTAAGATTGTCATTTGTATTTTTTTTTTAATATGTCTATTTATATGGTTGTGAGTTGATCTCATGTTTCAAATCTATAAATTGTTGTTGGCTTCATTGTTCTCTTACAAAATCAGACCTTGATTTTAATGTCTGAAATCAAATTGTTAATTCCTATTCCTCCAGATTTGTAAGAAATGACTATGAATCAGATCTAGTGTGAACGTGTTCTTATTTCTTCCGATTTTGAAGAAATGGTTGAATCAGATCATGTGAATGTGTATAACAAATAGATTTTGAGTATTTGGTTTTGAAACTGAAGTGTAATTAGAACACAAATACCAAAATCTTTTTTTTAATGAAAGAGAGCCCAAGAACTTAGTTATTTCAATCTAATGAATGACATTCATAGTAAAATATGGATAAAGAATAACTGATGTAATGGCAGTTTGCTTAGCATAAGTAAAGCAACATGATTATTTATATATGCTTGCCAAATTTGGCAGTAAATTTGGGCTTATGCTTTCCAATAAATTCATAAAAAAGTTAGTATACTATTCATAAACTCAATGACATACGATTGTTGAGTATATTTGATTGATGCAACTTATACGTTAAGATATGCAAATGATATTTTTGGAAAATGAGGGGATATGATCACCCAAACACAACTATTTGGGCGTACACATAACCATTACTAACATTATATATATATATATATGTGTGTGTGTGTGTGTGCACGCGTGTGTGTGCGCGTGCGCGCACTCACACACATGCAACCTTACACACCTCAAAATTTTAAGCAAAGCTAAAATGGCAAGTGATAAAACCTCCTTGAAAACCTGATTACAAACCCTATATCATAGCAATTCTTGGGGGGACTAAAGTACCAATACTATTAACTATACCAAAAATCAATAATATCTAGAGAAAAAAAATCTTGGTATTAATTGAAGCGCATGTAATAGGCATATTTAGCTTAAAACTTGCTAGCAAACCTATCAACAATTGATCCATTTTTTCAAGTTTGATTTTAGATTGAGGGATATGATGGAAAAACCCCTTTGTTATTCCATGAGTGGGAAAGGTTGAACTCTCAGTTATTTCTATAGGATGAAATAATGGAGGAAGAATATCAACACTTGGAGAGGGGACCTTCGAGGAGACTAGACTAATGACCTGACTTAAAGGGCTCCTTATAACAAAGAGGGAGTATAAGATAAGGTTTGTACTCAAGATACACTATTTGGCAATTTCCAGAATTGGTGTTGTTGAATAAATAAGCTGGAATCCATTTAAGGAAAAGACCTAATTAGCAACAAAAGGATTGAGGTCCAAATTAAGGGCTAGTTTATATAGAGAGCCTTGGGTTCACGGTTTGTAACTCCCAACTATAATCTTGATCAAATTTCAAAGGATTATATAACATTGCATTAGCATGAGGATATGGAATCTATCTAGACTATAGCATTGCTATAGAATCCTCCAAGGTCCACCAAACCTCAAAGACAACTCCATATTTTCCCTTCTTTTGCCAATTTGAATCCACACCAACATTGAGGGTATCAATTTCTTTACCACGGTCCATTTGCATTGTATTTATACCATGATAAGGAATATTCTCACACCTATTAAATAATGCATAGTTGTAGGCCACTTGGAGTCCACCTTCTAGGTAACTATGACATTTAATATATACATGGTTTTGGGGTTCATGGTTTTATAATGGGCTCTAATGCCTATAAATATGTATTATTTAACCCCTTCCTAAATCCCTATCATTCCTTATCATACCAATAGGTGCAAGGTCCTTATAAAGCGCATTGTGAACTTCTTGGATGATGTTGCCTTACTAATCCATTGTATTGATTCTATTTCCCACCCTGACCATTTCCCTCTACAATTGCCCAATTTTTTTTTTTGAAAAAGAAATTGCCCAAAATTTTATATGATAGTTATTAAAAATTGTAGAGTTTGTTTGGGGTCAAAGTCAAGTATTATTAGTGGAATTTTCCATAATAACAAATTATACAATGTATAATTAGCATGTTTTATTAATAAATGAATATATCCAATACATTGCTCTACTATTAGAAGACTAAAAAAAGTGGGTGGTATGGGAGCACACCTCATCTACAACAAAACAACACAAAATCATAAAACAAAAATGACTAGTTTTAAGGTAAATTAAAAGGGTTGTAAAGAAAGAGAAGTATATCTAATACCATTAAGAGGAAAGATATCACAAAATTAACAAGAGGAAGAAAAAATATGGAGATCTCAAGACATATATGCCAAAGCATTCGAAATGTGGGGATCATTATCATTCCATGAGGTTTTCACTCCAAAGATATTTTGTCTTCTTTATGTGGAGGAGCATCCTAGCTAGAACCAAGTGGCTAAGTCTTTTGTCTAGATCCTCATCCATTGTTACCTGACAAAGAGCCCACAGTGGCATAGAGCAGTAACCAAGTATTCATAGAAGTCTCACCTTCATGTTGCATAGGGCACTTGAAAGTGTTTGCTCCTTGATTAAGGGAGATATCAAGTTCTAGGATGTGAAACTTGTTAGGAAAAGCCTAAGAGTCAAGTTGTGTCTGAAATTGTGAACACAAACATTGTGTTAAGGTTGAAGTTCTCCAAGGTAAGGTGGAAGTTTGAAAGTGTGAACAAGTCTATGCTTCTTGTTTGGAGAAATGTTTCCCAATAATTAATGAAGGTTCTCATATAAGCGACCTCCATAGGCATCTTCTTGGCTTGTACAGAAATATGTCATAACACATCAAATACAATTGCTACTCTCTCTAGCCAAGAAATAATGAGTGAAATACTGAGAAAATAAAATGGCATCCCTGTTCTAAATGTATGCTAAAGAAAAAGAAAGGATTCTAGCAAGGGTTGTAGATTTTCTACTAAAATTTATTTTCAAGTAAATATTTTTAACATAAATGGAAAGAATAATGAGTGATTCCAATGCTAGGCATATTATGCTTGAAGGTAGGAATAAAAAATACTTATTGTACTATACTAGCCTATAGAAAAGGTATTAAGGGTTAAAAAGACAAAAGATTGAGTTTATCTTCACAAGGAAATCTTTGGTAAAGAACACACCTAGCAAATTTTGCATGTTTGGGTTCTAAGTGATGTGAATGACCCAATCCAAGGAGAGGGAGTATAGTTTTAAACATTGAATAATTTAAAAAACATAGAAAGATAACGGGACAACTAATCATAGCCCATATTAGTTCATAGCTAAGAATAAGAGTAGCCAAAGGCTAATTTCAATCATTCCATGATGGACATAGAGAATGCACAATGACCTTATGCATCATGTCAAGTAGAAAATTTGCTTGAATCTAAGTATAAGTTTCCTTCACAAAGAGATTGAAAGTATGCTTGAGCTCCTCCCAGGGTGGTGAGTTGAGCTCCTCAAAGGGAGTGTCAGTTGAGCTCTTTATAGGGTGATAAGTCTATAGTTTGTTTAGATACCCAATAAAAAATAGTAAGAATGTCCTTGTTGTCCTATTTGAAGAATTTTAGGGTATGTATCTATGAAAGTTTACAAAGAGTACTTATCATAGGCTAAAATAGTGGACCATAAAAGTAAGAGTATGTTAATATAGAGACCATAGCATTAGTCATTCCTTGCTCACGAAAGCAAGGGTTTAATGACTTCCTAGGATTTTCAAATATCTGACCATTAGAACTGTTGCGAACCCTCCCAAATTATCTCACAAGTCCTTTTATTAAGGATTAAATATTAATCAAAATATAATGCTATCAAATATCTGGCCAATATAAATGAATACCAAATTTATGAAATAACAATAACATTACTCGATAATCAAACTCACAATATAATTCATAAATCAAATATACAATTGATCTCAATCAACTTTGATATAATACATGGAGCTTTCTCTCCATAATATAACCTTAGAAGAGGACTCTTCAATACTTGACTATTGCTCTCCCCAAGCATTCGAGAGAAGCATCCTTTCATATTCCTCACATATGACAAAACTCATGTCTCTTCTCTTTACGTCTTACCACATATCATGTGACTCTTCACTTGTATATTTCACACCTAACTCTATGTTTGTTGACTTATTTACATGACACATTGAACACTCTCACACTTTGCACACATGCACACTTTATTACATGACATTTGGACTCTTCTCACATATTGACACATAATTTAAAGAAATATAAATCACACTCCCTAATATAATATTTACAAATGTACCATAGGGTTACTTGAGGATTTACCAAATAATGTAATATCTCCAACACCCCCCTATATTATATTATTTGGTTTGAAGATTGTGTGGGTGAAATTTTGTAGCCTTCTCACCCACTCTAATGATGTTCCATAAAGCCGCTAAATTTTGCAATATAGCTAGCAAGCCCTTGCATTGATGGTCAAAGTGGACCTAGAAGTTGGAGGTGGGTGGTGCCCATATTGATACAAAAGAGTGGAAGGATGATAGATAGCCCGAATGCATCAAATTTAGCTAAGGATGAGGCAAGACGGATAAATGGGCAAAAGGATTCTTAAGGAGAATCCCAAATTCTTGCCCTAAAATTTGGGTAAAAATGGGATCCCAAATTTTTGTCCAATAGATTGACGAAAGATGGGATGGTGAAACAATAATTTTTGCTCCCAAACTTCCGTCTAGATAAAGAACCAATGACATTCCTCATATCACACCCGGGTGGATAAAAGGAACTATGATATTGTTCAAAAGGCCTCCCTAGCTAGGGCAGAGGCTCCAGAAGTCAATAAGGACTGGTTTGTACTCAAAAGCCCACCCTGATCAGGGATGATGGAATGGACAAAGTTTTGGAAGAGCGACAATAATGAATCAATCTTGATCACTCATTCTCTCATGATATTATTGGGATGAATTTTGGAAGGTTGATAGACAAGGTAGTGTACTCGAATACTCGCTCAAAGCTAAAATCGGCATTCATTAGAAGCAAGCATCAGGAAACTCCAAGGAAGGGTATTGATGATCTCAACTACTTTGGTACGAGCTATCAATGGATGCGAAGAAGACAATTTGAAATGCATGATTTTAGAGTAATTAACTCTGATCGTCCACCTACCTAGCATGAGGTCCACCATCTGAACAAAGGGGTAAAGTAGATGAGAATTTATGACCCTTCCTGTTGTTGACTCAACTCTCATCCATCAAGTGGGTTTATTGCAAAAGCGTGACTGATTTCAATATCCTTTTTATGAGAACATGGGAAAGGATCCCCTCATGAAGTCCGACCATTACCTGCCCAAGCATATCTATATTATATCAAATATTTTTACCCTTAAATAAGCATTCTTGTCCAACAAACCAAGGAAAAGAGATTCTCGCAGGTTTTCAAAGAAGCAGTCTATGTTGAAAAGTTGTTGATTCAAGCTGAGAAATTATCGCTTACGTAAAGCCCTCAACCTCCTCCCCTAATAATTTATAATTTTCTACTTGGACAGAGCCAGACTATGTTGGACAACTTATCCTGTCCTCAAGATAACAAGCAACAAGAATTAAGGATGAAAATTCAATGTCTAGCTGAAGAGATTAATATCCTGAAAAGGTATTTCTCAACGAGTATAGATCAAGAGCCTTATTATAAAGAAGCTTACACACAATAGTGTTGTCAATGGCCAACTACAGACATGAGCCTTGATGTGAAGCAAAAGAAGTCATATTATGAAGAAATGAGTTCGAAAGAAGACCAGGTCACTGGCCCATGCAACCGTGGTGTCTGTATGTCCCCTACAATGAATAACATCACAACGAGCACTAGCTTGCAAAGATACTAGGAGCAAAAAGGGGATCCTTGGGTGGATTCCTTAGAGAAACAACTGGTGCATGGTAGCATTGGGACCATAACCATGCAAAGTAAAATATGTGAAGAACAAATTCTAGTAGTACTTACTGCCCAATAATGGTCATCTATTAGCCAACAAGAGATGCATCCTATCCATGGCCCCCTATGCAAGTTTGGGATAACTTTGGGTGAATTAATGGTAGCTAACACTTCCCAGTCTAGGCCTTACTACTCATCCCCTGCCAGAGTTCCTTGTAGTGATGATGTTCCTCAGATCCAAGGAAGTATCGAAGGACATAATTGTGATGACTTCATCTGCGCTGAAACAATAATTACTGCTAAAAGAGATGATGTGTGGTTGATGATACATTTTGATCCCTATAAAGCACAATTTTGGTACCCACCCCAAGAAATATTAGTGACTAGAATATGGGCCAAAGAGGAAACAAAAATACTTGCACAAGTTGCATGGGTTCAAAGTACGAGGATCCAAAGACAAAGTGTGAGAATTACCCAAATCCCCAGAGTAATTGAAAACAATAGTGGGTAGAACCAAATTGAGCATAAAGAACAACTCAAGTTTTTTACCATTTGGTTCGGGCACTGTAGGTTCACTAGATAGAATGTGTGTAATCATGGGTCACAATGTGCCAATCACATCGTAGTTTTATGTAAATAAGCCAACTGAATAAAGGTGCATGAAGCACGTGGTCGTGCAATAAATACATCATTGTGTACAATTGTGAATTAGGATAAAAAAGAGATTTCCAAAAGATGTCTTCGATTTCTAAGTGCTTTCCATCCCTCTCTTCTTTCCCCGTTCTTTGTTTTTTTATTCTTGTTGTTTGCGTTTGTGACTCTGCATCCCAATGGATAAGGATGAAACGATACAGAAAGACCAAAAAATATATGACCACTTTAAGAAAAATGGGTAAGGTTCAAATAAGAAGGAGAACACATCACCATACATTAGAAAGCCCAAAGGTGGTATGAGTCAGTGATTCACATCTAACCAAAATATTAAAAAAAAAGAGGTTCTCATTCCACTATGGGTTAGAAAAGCTCCCCTATATATGCATTTCAAAAATGAAGAGGTCATTGTAAAAAT
>JAQPPZ010009777.1:0-29598 GCA_028583015.1 Wollemia nobilis | reverse complement strand
GATAAGTTAGATTTCTATATGTGGTTGATGACAGGGTAGGAGGAAATTTTAATCTAGAGGAAATGGAGTTACTCATGGCAGTGGTATTCTTGTGTTTGCATCAAGACCCCCATGTGCAAGCTTGATGATGAGGGAGTTGGTCAAGATTTTGAAATTCGAAGCACAATTACCATATGGTTTTGTCTAGGAAAGAGATTAAAGATTCAAATCTATGATTAATGAAATCTATCCAACTGATCTATCCTTTTTAAAAAAGCATAAATATATCCAGTCACACTTGAAGGATGAACTTTCGTATTATACAGTAGAGGCTTGGAGGGCCCTGAGGAGAAGGATGAATTTACTGTTGATGAGCTTGATGATTTGGATAAACCATCCACAGTGAATGAGGCCATCCTCATAGATGTCCCATATGATGTCCCTGTTGACATAGAAATACGGTCGGATCGATGATGTTGGTATACACGGGTACCAAAAAATTTGGAGGAACATATCATGCTTCGCATTTCAAAATATTGACCACCTCCCTCATCATTGGCCTTGCCTTTGGGTAACACAACAATCCTATCGCCATTAGCAACTCCATTTCCTTGGGATTAAAATTTCCTCCTACCCTCTCATTCACCGCATTTAGAATTCTACCTCTTCCATAAAAATCCCACACCCATTCCAGTAGTCTAGAGATATGTTGGCTCAAGCTCCGCTCCATAGGATGCTTTCCATAGGCTATTTCCAAACTCACTACTTCGAAGCTGAACACATCCAACTATGGACTCACCTTTTCTGTCACCACACACTCAAGGGAAAAATACACCAATTTACCCACAACCAAGGTTGTATGGGACACCTCATGGTCACGTTCCATCACTCTGGAAAGGATAAAATATTTGGACACCTCATGGTCACAGTTTCAAGGGATTTAAGCCTTGCTAGAGTGATGGAACATGACCATGAGGTGTCCCATACAATCATGGTTGTGGTCTGAGTGTGTGGTGACAGGAAAGGTGAGTCCAAATATCAATGTTTTTAGCTTCGAAGCAATGAGTTTGGAAATAGCCTGTGGAAAGTACCATTATGAGCGGAGCTTGAGCCAACATAACTCCAGACTCCTGGAATGGGTGTGAAATTTGTATGGACGGGAAAGAATTCGGGATGCTACAGATGAGATGCTGGAAGAAAATTTTAATATAGAGAAAATGGATTTGCTCATGGCAGTGGGATTGTTGTGTTCGCATCGAGACCCCCGAAGCCAAGGCTGACGATGAGGGAGGTGGTCAAGATTTTGAAATCTGAAGCATGATTTCCATATGGTGTTGTCTAGGAAAGAGATTAAAGATAATCTGTGATGAATGAAATCTATCCAACTAATCTATCCTTTTTAAAAAAGCATAAATCTATCCAACCGCACTTGAAGGATGAACTTTTGTATTATACAATAGAGGCTTGGAGGACCCTGAGGAGAAGGACGAATTTACTTCTTACGAGCTTGATGATTTGGATAAACCAGCCATAGTGGAGAAGTTCATCCTCATAGATGTCCCATACGATGTCCTTGTTGACATCGACATACCATAATATCGATGAGTGTTTGTATACACGGGTACCAGCAAATTTAGAGGAACAGATCATGCCTTACATTTTAAAATATTGACCACCTTCCTCATCGTCTGCCTTGCATTCAAGTAACATAGCAATCCCATCACCATGAGAACCTACATTTCCTCTAGATTAAAATTTCCTCCTATCCTCTCATCCGCCACATCTAGAAGTCTAGCCTGTCCATAAAAATCCCACACCCATTCCAGTAGTCTAGAGTTATGCTGGCTCAAGCTCCACTTCAAAGGGTGCCTTCCATAGTCTATTTCCAAACTCACTACTCTGAAGCTAAACACATCCAACTCTAGACTTGCCTTTCCCATCACCACACACTCGGTGGCCAAATACCCCAATGTCCCTAAAACCATGGTTGTATGGGATGGCTCATGGTCATGTTCAATCACTATGGCAAAGCTAAAATCTTTGGACGCCTCATGGTCATAGTTTTTGGGGGATATGAGACTTTCCAAAGTTATGGAATGTGACCATGAGATGTTCCATACAACCGTGGTCATAGGGACGTTGGGGTATTTGGACCTCGAGTGTGTGGTGATGGGAAAGGTGAGTTTGTAGTTGGACGTGTTCAGATTCAAAGTAATAAGTTTGGAAATAGACTACGGAAAGCACCATGTAGAGTGGAGCTTGATCCAACATAACTCCAAACTACTAGGATGGGTGTGGGATTTGTATGGACAAACTAGAATTCTGGATGTCATGGATGAGAGGCTGGGAGGATATTTTAATCCATAGGAAATGGAGTTTCTCATGGTGTATGGATTGTTGTGTTCACATCGAGACCCTTGAGGGCAAGACCAACAATGAGGGAGGTGGTCAAGATTTTGAAATTCGAAGCAAGATTACCGTATGATGTTCTCTAGTAAAGAGATTAAATATTTGAATCTATGATGAATGAAATCTATCCACCTGATCTATCATTTTTAAAAAATCATAAATCTATCTAACCGCACTTGAAGGATGAACTTCCATATTATATAGTAGAGTCTTGGAGGGCCCTAAGGAGAAGGATGAGTTTACTGCTAATGAGCTTGATGATTCGGATAAACCAGCCATAGTGGAGGAGTTCATCCTCATAGACATCCCATACGATGTCCCTATTGACATTGACATACCATCATATCGATGAGCTTTGGTATACATGAGTACTGATAAATTAGGAGGAACATATCATGCTTCGCATTTCAAAATCTTGAGAACCTACCTCATTTTCGAGCTTACCTTCGAGTAACACATCAATCCCACCACCATGAGAAACTCCATTTCCTCCAGATTAAAATTGCCTCCTAGCCTCTCATCCTTCGCATCAAGAATTATAGCATGTCCACACAAATCCCACACCCATTCCAGCAGTCTAGAGTTATGCTAGCTCAAGCTCCACTCCACAGGGTGCTTTCCATAGGCTATTTCCAAAATCATTGTTGTAAAGTTGAACACGTTTGACTCTGGACTCACCTTTCCCATCACCACATACTCGGGGGACAAATACCCCAACGTCTCCACAACCACGATTGTATGGGGCACCTCAAGGTCACATTCTATCACTATGGCAAGGCTAAAATATTTGGACATCTAATGGTCACAATTTCAAGGGATTTGAATCTTGCTAGAGAGATGGAATGTGACCATGAGGTATCTCATAGAATCGTGTTTGTGGGGACATTGGGGTATTTGGCTCCCGAGTGTGTGGTGATGGGAAAGGCAATTATGAATTTAGATGTGTATAGCTTCGAAGAAGTGAGTTTGGAAATAACCTACGGAAAGCACCATGTGGAGCAAAGATTGAGCCAACATAACTCCAGATTGCTGGAATGTATGTGGGATTTGTATGGACAGACTAGAATTTTGGATGTGGCGGATGAGAGGCTAGGAGGAAATTTTAATCTAGAGGAAATGGAGTTTTCATGGCAGTGGGATTGTTGTGTTTGCATCAAGACCCCTGAAGGCAAGCTTGAAGATGAGAGAGTTGGTCAAGATTTTGAAATTTGACACACAATTACCATATGGTGTTGTATAGGAAAGATATTAAAGATTCAAATCTATGATGAATGAAATATATCCAACTGATCTATCCTTTTTAAAAAAGCATAAATCTATCCAATCACACTTGAAGGATGACCTTCCATATTATACAGTAGAGGCTTTGAGGGCCTTGAGGAGAAGGATGAATTTATTGTTGATGAGCTTGATGATTTGGATAAACCATCCATAGTGGAGGATTCCATCCTCATATACATCCCATATGATGTCCCTATTGACGTAGAAATATGGTTGGATCGATGACATTGGTATACATGGGTACCAAAAAATTTGGAGGAACATATCATGCTTCGCATTTCAAAATCTTGACCACCTCCCTCATCGTCAGCCTTGCCTTTGGGTAACACAACAATCCCACTACCATGAGCAACTCCATTTCCTTTGGATTAAAATTTCCTCCTACCCTCTCATTCGATGCATTCAAAATTCTACCTTGTCCATAAAAATCCCACACCCATTCCAGCAGTCTAGAGATATGCTAGCTCAAGCTTCGCTCCACAGGGTGCTTTTCATAGGATATTTCTAAACTCATTGCTTCGAAGCTGAACACATCCGAATCTGGACTCTATTTTTCTATCACCACACACTTGAGGGCTAAATACCACAATTTCACCACAATCACGTTTGTATGGGACACGTCATGGTCACATTCAATCACTCTGGCAAGGATAAAATATTTAGACACCTCATGGTCATAGTTTCAGGGGATTTAAGCCTTGCCAGAGTGATGGAACATGACCATGAGGTGTCCCATACAACTGTGGTTGTGGTCACCTTAGGGTATTTGGTCCCTGAGTGTGTGGTGACAGGAAATATGAGTCCAAATATCGACGTGTTTAGCTTTGAAATAGTGAGTTTGGAAATAGCCTATGGAAAGCACCATGTGGAGTGGAGCTTGAGCCAACATAACTCCAGACTGCTGGAATGGGTGTGGGATTTGTATGGATAAGTTATATTTCTAGATGTGGTAGATGAGAGGCTAGGAGGAAATTTTAATCTAGAGGAAATGGAGTTTCTCATGGCAGTGGGATTGTTGTGTTTGCATCAAGACCCCCGAATGCAAACTTGACAATGAAGGAGTTGGTCAATATTTTGAAATTCGGAGCACAATTACCATATGGTGTTGTCTAGGAAAGAGATTAAAGATTCAAATATATGATGAATAAAATCTATCCAACTGATCTATCCTATTTAAAAAAGCATAAATCTATCCAATCACACTTGAAGGATGAACTTTCGTATTATACAGTAGAGGCTTGGAGGGCCCTGAGAAGAAGGATGAATTTAGTGTTGATGAGTTTCATGATTTGGATAAACCATCCATAGTGAAGGAGGCCATCCTCATAGACATCCCATATGATGTCCTTGTTTATGTAGAAATATGGTCAAATCAATGACGTTGGTATACACGGGTACCAAAAAAATTGGATGAACATATCGTGATTCGCATTTCAAAATCTTGACCACCTCCCTCATCGTTGGCCTTGCCTTTGGGTAACACAACAATCCCACTGCCATGAGCAACTCCATTTCCTCTGGATTAAAATTTCCTCCTACCCTCTCATTCACCGCATATAGAATTATACCTCTTCCATAAAAATCCCACACCCATTCCAGTAGTCTAGAGATATGGTGGCTCAAGCTCCTCTCCACAAGGTGCTTTCTATAGGCTATTTCCAAAATCACTGCTTCGAAGCTGAACACATTTGACTTCGGACTTGCATTTTCTATCACCACACACTCAAGGGCCAAATACCCCAATTTCCCCACAACCACGATTGTATGGGACACCTCATGGTCACGTTCCATCACTTTGGCAAGGCTAAAATCTTTGGACACCTCATGGTCACAGTTTCAGGGGATTTAAGCCTTACCAGAGTGATGAAACATGACCATGAGGCGTCCCATACAATCGTGGTTGTGGTCATATTAGGGTATTTGGACCCTGAGTGTGTGGTTATAGGAAAGGTGAGTCCAAATATCGACGTGTTTAGCTTCAAAGTAGTAAGTTTGGAAATAGCCTATGAAAAGCACCATATGGAGCGGAGCTTGAGACAACATAACTCCAGAATCTTGGAATGGATGTGGGATTTGTATAGATAGGCTAGAATTCAGGATGCTACGAATGAGATGCTAGAAGAAAAAATTAATTAGAGAAAATGGATTTGCTCATGGCAATGGGATTGTTGTGTTCGCATTGAGACCCTCGAAGCCAAGGCTAACGATGAGGGATGTAGTCAGGATTTTGAAATCTAAAGCACAATTTCCATATGGTGTTGTCTAGTAAAGAGATTAAAGATTCAAATTTGTGATGAATGAAATCTATCCAACTAATCTATCCTTTTTAAAAAAACATAAATCTATTTAACCGCACTTCAAGGATGAACTTCCGTATTATACAATAGAGGCTTGGAGGACCCTGAGGAGAAGGGTGAATTTTCTTCTTATGAGCTTGATGATTTGGATAAACTAGCCATAGTGGATAATTTCATCCTTGTAGATGTCCCATAAGATATCCTTCTTGACATAAACATACCATAAGATCGATGAGTGTTTGTATACACGGGTACCAGCAAATTTGGAGGAACAGATTGTGCTTTGCATTTCAAAATATTGACCACCTCCCTCATCGTCGACCTTGCATTCGGGTAACATAGCAATCCCACCACCATGAGCACCTACATTTCCTCCAAATTAAAATTTCCTCCTAGCCTCTCATCCGTCGCATCCAAAATTCTAGCATGTCCATACAAATCCCACACCCATTCTAGCAGTCTAGAGTTATGCTGGCTCAAGCTCCACTTCAAAGGGTGATTTCCACATTCTATTTCTAAACTCATTACTTCGAACCTAAACACATCCAACTCCAAACTCACCTTTCCCATCACCACACACACGATGGCAAAATACCCCAATGTCCATGAAACCATGGTTGTATGGGATGGCTCATGGTCACGTACCATCACTCTGGAAATGCTAAAATATTTGGATGCCTCATGGTCATAGTTCTAGGGGATTTGAGCCTTTCTAGAGTGATGGAATGTGACCATGAGATGTTCCATACAACCGTGGTTACAGGGACGTTGTGGTATTTGGACCTCAAGTGTGTGGTGATGGGAAAAGTGAGTTCAAAGTTGGACGTATTCAGCTTCGAAGTAATAAGGCTAGAAATAGACTACAAAAAGCACCATGTAGAGTGGATCTTGATCCAACATAACTCCAAACTACTAGAATGGGTGTGGGATTTGTATGGATAGGCTAGAATTTTGGATGTCACGGATGAGAGGCTGGGAGGATATTTTAATCTAGAGGAAATGGAGTTGCTCATGGTGGATGGATTGTTGTGTTCACATCGAGATCCTTGAGGGCAAGACCAACAATGAGGGAGGTGGTCAAGATTTTGAAATTCGAAGCAAGTTTACCATATGATGTTGTCTAGTAAAGAGATTAAATATTTGAATCTGTGATGAATGAAATCTATCCACCTGATCTATCATTTTTAAAAAATCATAAATCTATCTAACCACACTTGAAGGATGAATTTACTGTTGATGAGCTTGGTGATTCGAATAAACCATCCATAGTGGAGGATTTCATCCTCATAGACATCTCATACGATATCCCTATTGATGTAAACATACTGTCAGATTGATGAGATTTGGTATACATGAGTACCGATAAATTGGGAGGAACATATCATGCTTCGCATTTCAAAATCTTGACCACCTCCCTCATCGTCGACCTTGCCTTCGGGTAACACAACAATCCCACCGCCATGAGCAACTCCATTTCCTCCAGATTAAAATTGCCTCCTAGCCTCTCATCCTCTGCATCAAGAATTATAGCATATCCATACAAATCCCACACCCATTCCAGTAGTCTAGAGTTATGTTGGATCAAGCTCTGCTTCAAAGGGTGCTTTCCACAGTCTATTTCTAAACTCACTACTCTCAAGCTAAACACATCCAACTCTAGATTCGCTTTTCCCATCACCACACACTCAATGGCCAAATACCATAACGTCCCCGCAACCATGGTTGTATGTGATGGCTGATGGTCACATTCCATCACTCTGGAAATGGTTTTTATGGTGAAATAGAGAAATATTTGTGATTGTAAAACTAGGGAGGTCTTGGTTTAAGAGTTGTTATAGATGTAAACTTATCTCTTAGGGGAAAATTAATCTAGAGACTATACAAAGAGACCCAAAGACAATGGTGAATAATTCTTCTATGCAATTATGTTGAGCCCAATGACCCAAGTTTAATATTTATTGCATTCTCTCTACCAAATAATTTTTCTCTTTGGAATGGTTTTAAATATTATTTTGATCTAATGATTAAAGGTTTAAGATAGGTTGTGGGAAATAGAGAAAAATTTCTATATGGATGGATACTTGGTGTGATAAAAACCCACTAAATTTAGATCTAATTTTGAAACCTAGGATAAGATTGCTTCAAGACAAATATGGTGAGAGGGTTTCAAACATTTTGTACAAGTATCAAGAAGGAAGATACAAATGGGAAGAAGATTATTTTACAAGTATACAAGATGTTGATGCTAAGAGGAAATTGGGTATAAATATAAATGTGATTATTCTAAGCGGAGCCAAGGATAAATTGATTTGGGAGTTGAATAGCTTAGAAGAATACACAACAAAATGTGGATATAATGTAAAGCACCAATGAAATATTACTATCACTAGAATATGAAGAGATGTTTGGGATAGCCCAAGCATTCCTAAAGCTAAAATGTTTTTTTAGCTAGTAGTTCATAGAAGAATTTTATCTTGGGATAACCTTATGAAAATTAGTTTCATGGCCCTTCTCAATGTGTTATTTTTTAAAAAAGAGGAAAGTATAGACCATCTCTTGGGGCATTTATTAGTAGTCCAAAACATCTAGCAATGGATTCTTAATATGTTTGGTAAATACATGGTGATGAATAGTATAAATAAATAATGGTTAAAGCAATGTCAGAGAACATATAAAAGTAAGGCTTTGCAAAAAATATGGGATATATCAAAAGATATGATACTTTAGACTATATTTCTAGAAAGGAATAAAGGAATATTTAAAGGAAATGAAATTAGTTTAGAGGTAATTAAAAGGAAGATATAAAAGTATACGAATTACAGATTGCATATTTATGAGTTTGGTCTTAGGAATAAAACTTGGATAGATGTTGTTTAAATCTTAAGAAAATAGTCGGTAGTGAAAATGTTACATGAAAAATAAACCTATGTAAACTTAAATTTTAAAGTATTGAGGAGTAGCACAATAGTTATTTAGGAGGTCCAAAGTTCAAACTATGGTGTGTGTGGTTGTGTGTTACATTCCCTATTGATAAGCTCAACTCTCCCCCTTATGAGAGATCATAGTAGATGCCCGGTCCTTGGCATCAATCGTAGGGGTTTCTCACACTAACCAAATCTAAAAATAAATAAAAAATGTTACTACAAAAATATATAGGTTCTCTTGATGCAATGAAATTATATTAGGAAATTAACCCTACAAAAACATCGCCAACATGGAACTTTATATGTTATTTTATCTAAGGATTGGTTAAAATATTTTTTATATAATTATTGGTTAAAGTCTTATCATTTTATCTCTTATTCACACTTAAGTACATTGGATCATACATGTCTAGCTTGTATTAAAATCTTATCCTCTTATCTCTTATTCACAATTGTAACAATTGTATTATACATGTATAACCTATAAAGGTCCTTTTTTTTTATTAGTAAGATATCCCAAGTTATTAAAATAGTAAAGAGTATACCTTTTTTCTAGCTAATAATTAAATTTAAAAATATAATTCATAAGTCATTTTAATGCTTTTCTAAGTTATCAAACTATTTAGTAATCAAGGAAACAATATTCTTTATAGAAGTAGTTGTTTAATAAGTATAAGTGGTTTCATTAATTATGAAGCTACCAAATATTAGATATAATTTTTTAAATATATAATTATAAATTATTTATCAATAAAAATGCTTATTTTTTTTTAAAACATTAAATGTAATATATATATATATATATATATATATATATATATATATAATAGGTTATATGTGGCTTCTACTAGGGGCCACTCCCATCAAAATACTAAAATATTACATTTATTGTAGCATACATTTTTATTAGAGTTTTTTATTTCTTCTTTCTCTTTATTTTATTATTCAACTTTCTCAAAGTGTGCTATGTTTTCGCAATCAAATCCTTGATATATTTTTTATTAAGACATAAAATTTCACTTGGTTAGTTGCTTTCTAAAATTTCACTTGATATCTTTTTATTATAAATGTTTTTATCAAACATTATATTTTCTATAAGACATTATGATAAATTTCAAAAGATTTTGAATTTTAGTTTCCTTTCCATGGACCAAATTACATTCAAATCCTTATAATAATCTCTAGTAGTAGATTTTAGTGAGAGCACCTAGGAGATATCCTCGTTGCTCCAAGATAAGGTTTTTTTTTTTTTGTAAATTTAATGGGTATTGGCTAGGGGCTTCAACTCTGAGAAAATCAATTGGTAGGAATTATAAGTATCCAAGAGTGATTCTATCCTTTATTCCAAAAATTTTCTTCCTATCCATTTTTTTTCAATGGAAGAAAGAGAGAAATTACTAAAAGGGGGTCCTTGGTTTATGGGAAGAGCAAGACACTTCTTTACCCACTAGTATGAAGGCTTTTCTCCTAAAAATATAAATTTATCCCTAGTACTAGTCTAGTTTAGGATTTTTGGTTTATCCATTGAATTTTGTGAAATACATACCTTCAAGGCAATAGGAAACACTAGGAGAATTACTTGAGATTTTAGATACGAAAAAATATGGATTCTTTGATATTTATGCTTGGTTACTGGTCATGATTTATATAAGTAAAGCTTTACCAAAATCAATCATTCTTAAATATGGGGATAAGATGTGGATTCAAACCATAGATTATGAAAACATATATTTTAGATGTAGAATATGTGATGATATGGGGCTTATTTAGAGATCATTTTCTAAGAAGAGCCCAACAAAATCATATGTAGAAAATTGTAAGAGAAACTTACAAATGGATATGGATGAACATGGTTTTCAACTTCTAAAAAATAGATCTAGTGGAGAATAGTAAGGAAGGATATTGGAATAAATACCAAATATTTTAAGGTTTTAACTTATTAAGAAAAAGTAGATCAAAACTTAGAGGACATAGTACAATAGGTTCAACACATTAACAAAGAATCATCTACTCAATGTGATATTGATTTGTGGAAGAACATTTTTAATGAACCTAAGGAATGTGTCTCATCAAATTTTTAAGAATTTCTTCAAGTACCATGCACCATTTAGGATAAAATAATTGGTAACTAAAATGCATTTTTAGAAGTTAATACCCCTGCCATTAATAAGGAAATACCAAAAAATGAGCAAGACAAGTCAAAATCTTCTATAGCAGAGCTAGAAGAGGATAAATATGATGAAAACAAAAATTGTGAAATAATCTTGAGGAATGGAATAATAAGACCTAATCATGATATATGAAATACAAAAATTAGAAAACCCTCTAATTATCAAGCAAGATCTAGGGAAGCAAGAGCAAACATAGAGAAAGGAACAAAAACTAAGTTGGTTGAACTTCTCTTTACAAAACAACAAAATGATATTGGTAATATGTAGGCATGGTTAAGAGTCCCTAATGAGATATTATTATTATATCATGGAATATTAGGGGTACTAATACCCCATCAAAGAAAAGGTATATTAGGTACCTTTGTTTAAGTAATAGTCATGATATTCTTTGTATCCAGGAAACTAAAATGACAAAAGAAGAAGTTTCAAAAACTATAAAAATAGTATGGAAAAGATGTTAATGGTATGCAATTGATTCTAAATAAGTGGTAGGGGAATTCTAACTTGTTGGAATACTTCTAAAACTTCTTGTAAATTCATTCATAAAACTAGGTATTGGTTAGCCTCTTTAGTCACATGATACTTTGTAGATATTCATTTCATCCTTATCAATGTCTATGGATCTACAATTCAGTTAGATAGATTAGAATTTTGGATTGATATTGAAGCTTTTATAAGAAGTAAAGACCAAGAAACCTAATTCATGATCATAGGATATTTTAATACCATAACCAAGTTGGATGAAAATTTTAGGGGAATTAGGAAATTAACACAAAGTATGAGAGATTTATCAATGTTTATTCAAAAAATAATTTATGGGAGGCTGAGTTTGAAGAAGACAACTATACATGGACCAAAAATAGGAGAGGATAGAACCTAATAGTAAAAAAATAGATAAATGCATACTCTAAGATCATTGGCTAGATGAAGGAACTTGTACTAAAATTAATACCTTAACAAGGATTGGTTCATGTCACTAGCCAATAAGAGTTCAAATTAAGGTAAGTGAATTAAAAAGGTCATATTTTAAATATGAGAAGATATAGGAATACAATCCTCAATTTTTTGATATGATAGCATAAATGTGTAATTTTTCAAGAAATGGTGGGATGTATGCTCTTCCAAAATAATTCAAATCTATGACATATAGATTAAAATAATGGAACATGAACACTTTTGGAAATATAATTGAGAGGAAATAATAAATAAAAGATAAAGTTTTAAAATTCCAAAAAATTGATCTTAATAGTCCAAGATAAGAGGAAAGGGACTTGCTTAGTTAATGTCATAATATTTTGAGCAAGGAAGAGAAATTTTGGAGATTAAAATCAAGACAAACTTGCTTAAAAGAACGAGATAAAAATACAATTTTTTTTTAAAGCATGGTTATAGTACAAAGATCAACATCTATAATTAGTATAGTTAAATAAATAGAAGGAGTTTGGATTGAAGATCAAAGAGAAATTAGAAAAGAGGAAATATATTTTTATCAGAATATTCTAGGATCAGAGGAGACTGAAATTCTTAATGATAAAATTCTCCTAGATGTAATTTTAGTTATAAAAAATGAATACAATAGGAAACAAATGGAACCTATTACTCTAGAATAAGTTCAATTATTTTTTAACTCTTTTACCAAGGATAAATCCCTAGGTCTAGATGGGCTCTCTATAGATTTTTATCAATAGAAATAGGATATAGTAGAGGATTCTTTATTGGTGGTAGTGGAATATTCTAGGGTAAAACAATACATACCTTATAAAATAAATACAACATATGTTACATTAATTCAAAAAAAATATATTTTGAATTGTTTGATTCTTTTATACCCATAAGCCTATGTAATATGGAATATAACATTATCTCAAAAGTAATGGTAAATTGATTAAAAACATTGTTGGATAAAATTATTTCAGAAAAAAAAGGCATATTTGTGAAAGGGAGACAAATTTTGGATGGGATCATAGCATCTCATGAAGTTATATATTCAATGACTTCAAGAAAAGAGAAATCAATGATCTTAAAAATTGATATGAGTAAAGCCTATGATAGGGTTAAATGAGATTTTATTTTTGTATTTTTAGAAAATTTTGGATTTGGAAAGAAATGTGTCTCTATAATTTCTTATTCAATGTTGATCAATGTGTTAGTAATATAATCTTTTAAAGCCAAGAGAGGCATTAGACAAAGATATCCTCTATATCCTTATTTTTTCATTATTATGGTACAAGTTTTGAGTAGGAATTTAAATAAGGCTTACAAAATGCGCTTATAAGTGGACTTAAGGTTAGTAATAATATCAACAACATCACCCATCAATAGTTTGTAAATTATACAACCCTTTTGGAAGGGTAAAGATAAATGAGACCGGATCTTTGAATAACTTTTTAAAGGAATGCAAAAGAGCATTAGGACAAAACTTTAATAGGACAAAATTAAAAATTGTCTTGCTTAACACTACAACTAATATCAAAGCAAGAATTTATAGGTTACTTCAAAAGGATGGGGTAAATTTACGAACAACATATCTAAGCATGCCTTTATTTGAGGGGAGAATGAGGATAGAATTATGAAATCTAGTTATTAGTAAAGTTAATAATAAACTACCAGCTTGGAAAGGTAGATGGTTATTGTCATAAAGAAGAGCATAGATAATAAGTTAGTCTTACATACCATTCTAGCATATTGTGTCATTGTATATTATGGCAAAATAAGTTGAAAAAAATTAATCCATATCATGTGATCCTTTTTATGGTCAGGTTTACAATATAAAAGGAAATTTATTTTGGTGAAATAGAGCAATATTTGTGATGATAAAACTAGGGAGGTCTTGGTTTAAGAGTTGTTATAGATGTAAAATTATCTCTTAGGGGAAAATTAATCTAGAGACTATACAAAGAGACCCAAAGACAATGGTGAATAATTCTTCTATGCAAGTATGTTGAGCCCAATGACCCAAGTTTAATATTTATTGCATTCTCTCTACCAAATAATTTTTCTCTTTGGAATGGTTTTAAATATTATTTTGATCTAATGATTAAAGGTTTAATATAGGTGGTGGGAAATAGAGAAAAAATTCTATATGGATGGATACTTGGTGTAAAGCACCAATGAAATAGTACTATCACTAGAATATGAAGAGATGTTTGGGATAGCCCAAGCATTCCTAAAGCTAAAATGTTTTTTTAGCTAGTATTTCATAGAAGAATTTTATCTTGGGATAAACTTATGAAAAGGAGTTTCATGGCCCTTCTCAATGTGTTATTTGTAAAAAAGAGGAAAGTATAGACCATCTCTTGGGGAATTTCTTAGTATTCCAAAACATATGGCAATGGATTCTTAATATGTTTGGTAAATACATGGTGATGAATAGTATAAATAAATAATGGTTAAAGCAATGTCAGAGAACATATAAAAGTAAGGCTTTGCAAAAAATATGGGATATATCAAAATATATGATACTTTATACTATATGGCTAGAAAGGAATAAATGAATATTTAAAGGAAAGGAAATTAGTTTAGAGGTAATGAAAAGGAAGATATGTTTAGCCATAGAGGAGTCTAAACCAACCCCATCAACTCACCTAATACTTATCCTTGAAGTAGAGAGCCTTGATAGATGGAGTCAAGTCATTAAATGGAATTATGATGTTGGATATAAGAGAAGAAAAAAGAAGGAAAATAATATAAAGTGAAAACCACCATATGTGGATTTGGTTAAATTGAATTTTTATGGAACATCTAAATAAATTCAGGACCAACTGGAGGAGGATGGATAATTAGAAATAATAGAGGATATATTTTATCTCATTACACTTTTAGTAGTGGATTTAAGACAAATAATGAAGTTGAATTTTGGGAAAATTTAGAAATGTTAAAAATATGTGAAAATAAAATGAAACATAGTATGGATGGAAGGTGATTCTCTCATAGTAATAAATACAATTTTGAGGAAATTAAAGGCGCCATGGAACATACAAGAGATAATTATGGAAATTAAATATCTTGCTAAAGAGTTTGAAGAAATCAAGTTTACACATGCATTAAGGAAACCAAACAAATGTGTAGATAGGCTAGCCAATAGAGGGGTTTTGATTGAGGATCGTGAAGTTAAATTCTAGTTTCCATGGTTAGAGAAAGTAGTTTTAGTTGAAGCTAATGAGAAAATATTGTCATAGCTTGAATCAAATAATGATTAATATTTACTTCAATGTTTTCCATTGGTAATATCTACTTTATTTTCTAACATTAATGTGTTTTCATACAAAACTATTTATTATAATTTGTGTGATTGAAATTTTGTTTTAGGAAGGAAACTAGCAATCCAAATTTGGTAAAGCTAACTATGATAGTACAATGTTTTGGAAATATTATTGTACTAAGATGCAATGCATAGATAGTAGAGGTGAATTTTTTTGTATTGTGAACGCTGCTACTAAAAAATATTGAAAAGGATGCTAAATTCTAGAATATTTGTATTCATACAAAAGATTGAAAAGATCCAAAAAATGAAAATCAAGAATTCAGTCATTTTATGTAAAATGATATAGGTTTCAAGCTATAGCATCTCAACTGAGATGAGAAGTGTATCTATTTATAAAATCTCAAGCTCTAAAGAAGAGAGTTGTAATTTGTCAAGGGTGGGGGACTTGAGTACAACCCCTTATTATCTATCCAAAAAAATTAAAAGTTACCTTTAAATTCAATCATTGGAATATGCTTTCAAAGTTGACCCCAAAGGATTTGATTGAAACACAAAAGCTCTTAAGCATGTTTTTTGAACACAAATTTGCCATATTTTTTCTCATTGAGAAAAAGCACACTCTCAAATGAATATGTTAACTAGATCACACATCTATTAGAACGATATTTGAAATCCTAGGTTTACCTATGGTAATTACATCGAGAGGTGTCTACAATGAGACTAGAGAGGGGAATATTAGTTGTAGCAATAATTGCCATGCATCATGAGAAAATTGTTTTAGCCAATGTATTATTGCTCATTAGTTTTTTATTATTTATTTTTTATAGTAATTCATTCACCAAACATTCATTCATCCATGGATGTTACAATATCTAACCTTAGTACTATTATTGATAAATTCATAATTATTAAAAAAACCACACCCACTCATTTTGTAATTTAACCTTTGTAAAATTGTTGTAGCCTAAAGTGAAGAAGACAACATTAAATTTTATAATTCAATCTCTGCACAATGATTGAATCTTAAAGTGAAAAATACAACATATAGCAAGTATCCATGATTATAATTATGTAAGTCTTTAGTTTTAGTTCAACTAGAAACAATTTATCAATACATATATTCTTCTTTTTAACTTCTTCCTTAACTTATCATGGATTATTGTAACATTGTAGAAAATATACCTAAAAGCTTACATAACTTATTTTTGGTCATCGTTTCTTTGTAGTTAAAATTTTATACCTACATTCCTAGAAAAGACACGCAAATAGAAAAATTCATTGGGCTCTTAATAGAGATCCAAGTTCAATTCATGGGAAGGGTTTCCCCTGATACACCCTAACTTTTCAACCTCTTCAAAAAAAATTCATATAATAGTTGAAACCCAGAGAAAAGAGGATGAAGCATAGCAAAATTTGGAATTCAATTTTCAGAAAATTACTGGATAAATAAAAGGAAGAGGACAACATATAGTATCGTGATCGTAGTTGTGCACATTTTTAATTTTAATCTAGCTAAAATTGGTTTATTAATTCACATATTCTTTTCTTTTGTTTCTTTTTTATTTTCTTATATTGAATTATTGCAACTCTATGAGAGTTAAACCTAGAAAATTAGATTTTCAACATGTTAACTAAAAACTTAGAAACTTTAATTAGAAGAGAATAGCGCTTAAAATTTAATTTCATAAGATTTTGTATATTTTTTAATAGATTTTATGCACAAACCCATAAAATTTTATCCATAGATACATATCTTGGATTATTGTAGCTATGCCAAAGTTAGACACATAAACTTAGGTTTTTCCATTTATCATCTAAAAATTTAGAAAATTTATTTATAGGATAATAGTGGCTAAAATTCAAAATATGTAAGTCTTGGTATATGTTTTAATAGATTTTTTAAAAGCTATTAAACTTAATTCAATTTATTAATTCATAAATGTTAGAGAAAATGTTTCAAAAAAATAGTTACCAAAGTTTTTTAAAACATTTTGTGAATGCAAACTTGTTTAAGAAATCCATTCCTAATAACAATGCCTAGATGATGTCAATGTTGAAAATTATAATGTGAGAGATAAACATATTTAAAATCTCTCTCAGACCTCTAGATATGAGTTTTTAAATGATTTTTTTAAAATAGAGCAACACCAATCCTGCCAAAAGAATATTTAAGGATGAAATATCATCCCAAACCAATTGGTTCTTTTCTTAACATATATTCCATTTAGTTTATCTTGTATTATTATAACTTTGTGAGAATGGATTTTTATATTATAAGTTAAGGTGTGTAAAAGCTTGATAAAAATACCATGATTTTGATGTTATATCTAAAAGGTTTTTTTTATTGGTTTGAATAACTAGTTATTTTTTTCCAAATGAAAATTTATGGTACCTTGACAAAAAAGGAAATAATAAATCATTCAAAGAAAGACAAAAACTCATTTAAGATAATTGAATGAATTTGTTCTAAGTAATTCAATATTTTCCTCATGAAGACCTATGGTACTTTAAAAGGAAAAATATGAGACAATGTTCAAAGGAAGACAAAAGCCTCACTAAATTTTGAATGGGAACTCATGTTTTACATTATTATTTTCAAAATACCTATTCACTATAACTTGTAGCTAAGGTCCACACTTCCCTAATGGACATTGAAACCTCTTCCAAGAAGTTATTTCAATCCTTGTAGTAGTTATTTTTTATTTTTAAAATGTGTAGTAAGATACATAAAAATCTTGGTGGTGTTTGTAGGACTATTTTGGAAACTTCATGCCAAATGTAGAAAATGCATGCCAAATTTATACACCTACCACCATCCAGATACAACCTAATAAAATTATCACTTCACCTAGTATTTCAAAATACTAGGTGGAACTATTAGATAATGAGTGTTACATTGTGAAGGTAAATCCTTATCTACAAAAAATTGATTAAGTCACTTTCCTTTCTAATGTAAAGGCTACATGATTCTTTGACATAAAATAAATAAGAAAATCTTAAAAGTAAGATAAAAAATCCTCATTAAAATTGAATGAGAAATCACATTTGACATAACTAGCTCATTAATTATTTTATTTTGAGTAATTCATTTTTTAAAGCTAAAATATATGATACTTTAAAAGAAAAGTAATGAGAGAGTTCAAAGATAGACACAAAATATCATTGACTTTGAATGAGAAATCATGTTTAATAGAATTATTTTTTGGATCCATATTCACTTTAACCTAGTTATAGCTAAGCTTCATGATTTTGTAATGTGCATTCCTTGTAACCCTCTCCCAAAAAAAAGTTAGTTAGAGCTAGTGGAATTTCCTTTTAAATTTTCAAATTGTGTAAACATGTGCATGACTAATTAGGAGGTTGTATGCTATCAAGCCATATGGAAGTTATTTTGAATTTTTTAATTGTGTAGTATCATACATATGAAACTTTGTTGAAGCATGTATAGGACTATTTAAGAGGTTGAATAACTCAAGTAGGAAACACATGCTAAAGAGGTAACCTAATCTAAGAATCACTTGTATCTCAATGTCAAACCAATGAGTCAAAGTATTAGAGGATGAGAATTAGCTTATAAAAGTAAATACACATCTCCAAAATATTTTTTTGGGTCACCTACCTTTCTAATTTAATGACCATATCACATTTTTTATATATAAATATACATCATGAGATGTTATCAAAAGTAAAAAAATATACAAGAGACAAATCTATTACAAATTAAGTATAGTATGTTGACCCACATGATCACATTTTAAGAACTATGTAAGAGAAATTAATGTACTATGCTATTATCATAAAATACCATTTTCATAATAAATGATTGAACTTGTCCTAATTTGTTTTCTTCTATGTCTATCTAGATGTTAATACTTTGTTCTAAGAGTTCTTGTAGACTATGTCTTTGATATTTTTCTCATCTTATCTACTTGTGTACAATAGTTACTAGTTATTAGGTTATGATATATCTTATTTACCAATATACGTTTACAACCAATTTTGCAAAATATAGGCTTGGGACACTTGTTTACCTTGAGAGAGTTCTCCTTTCAGAGTATTATGCCCATGCAAATAGTTAAACTATTATCTAGAAATAAAGTAAATTTTTTTGATAAAGGTGTTTGTGTGCACATGTAAAATTATCAAACTTTTGGTGTCATTCTCCAAAAACCCTACAAGTTTCAACTTAGTAAGCTATTGAATTTACAACATCCTTTAACAATCTCATCAAAAATTTTCTTTATGTTTGCTTTATGTCCTCTGTTGCATACCTATTTCATTTAGGTGTTAAAATAAAGTATACTAATAATGGAAGTAGAATAGTCCCTAGGGCTTAGTAAATATTACTTCAAAAAGGGCTAGTATTAGGTGTTATGTTAGAGTATATTACATTATTTAGGTACATATCAATGTACCACCTTAGATAAACTATTATATTAGGAGTTACTTGGGAAAGAAGTAACATATGCACAAGTGTCAATGTGCAAGGTGTCCCCTTGTACAGTTAGGTAGAGTGTTGGCCAAGGACTTCATATTCCTATATAAAGGACCTCATAGTCCATTCAGATTGTATCAATCTATTCTCAATATTAATATGTTGATTTTCTCTCTTTATCTCTTTCTCTTAATATTATGGGATGGTGCTAAAACCATCAGTGGTATCAGAGCCATGGTGAATATAGATAGGAATAGGGAAAGCCACCATTGGTATTGTTGGCTTACATATTTGAAAAGTGGACCTACCACTATTCGTAATTGCATGCAAATTCTACCATTAGGAATTTTTTAATAGAGAGAACTACTGCTAGGAGAGAGGTTGAGAAAAGAGAAGGCTCTTGAAGCCTTGTTACAAGATTCAAGGAGAGACTCTAGAGAATAGTTTGTGAGAAATAAGATATTGGTTATCTCCTTTTCTGATTGAATACTACTGAGGAGAAGCTTCTGATAGTGAAAGGAATGGGACAATTGTCACCATCCAACAACAAGCCCAAAAATGAAGACTACTAGATTCTACAATAAAATACTAGAAAGGTTCATAGCTACGAGCAACCTCCATTCCAAATAGAAAATTGGTGAATCAAATCATCAAGATTTTCATCATGTTCAAAGAACATAAAAGGTAACCAAATTAAGTTGCAAAGGGTTAATTACTTGAATACTTGTTTAGATTACTACTTAAATTGTTTAAACATCTTATTAAGATTCAAAAATTACAAAATAAAAATATTGCATATTGAGTCTTCAAGGGAGTGTAGAAGATTATTTTCTATTAAGGGTTCTTACCTAGACATTAAATAGGATTTAGATACATTTTTTCTATTATCTAGTTGTAGAGAAGAAGACTATGGTAAGTTGCAAAAATTATAGTGCATGATTAAAAGCTACTTTTAAAGAGTGATAAGGCGAGATTGCAATTACACTATACTAGTTCATGCTAAAGCTTATTAAAATTTCATTAAGTATTTTAAGTTGCATTAAAATAGTGCATATTCCAAACTACTTTGAGAGTTTATTTACATGAAAAATAAGGTGATATTATTGTTACCTTTAAAGTGCATTAAGTTATAAATATTATGGATCCATTACACTATACTATTTTTTCATTAAAATAGTTAGTCTCAAAGGATTATTATGTGCATTGATTGTTAAGTTGAGTCTAAAATCAAGGGCACAAAACTAGCATACTATCAAAATTTCTAAAGACACTATTTGATGCACAAGTATTACAAAATTTTGTGCCCCAAATAAGCAACCTTAAGAGCAATAGTACCTCCATATATTGGAGAAGAAAACATGCTCATCATTGAATAAAGGAGAGATTCACAAAGAGAGCGTAGAAGTCTCAAATTTTAGTGCATTATAAGAAATATTATCTACATCATTGAACCCTACTCTACATAGCAATCAAGTGCATGAAACAATGAATACAAGGAGCCACACCATAAAGGAAAAGACACACCAAAGAGGATACTACATTGCATATGGTTATGCCATCTAAGTGAGTGGTTTACATAGTCTAGTAAAGGAGGTTTGACATAAAATAATAAGAGCCATCCTAGGGCTCAATACCCTTCCATTGAAAGTATCTAAAGATATCGACACTGTGCTAACCCAACCAATGTAGCACATATTATAAGGAGTGTCTTACCAAATGCCAATATAGTCAAATCATCAAGAACCATCATTGAAGTTCCTAAGAATCATTAACAGTTGGAGCCAACCTTAGAGATAACTTAATCATCGATAGAATAGTTTGCATGAATTAGAGCATGGAAGACAAAACAACTCACAAAGAGTTGGCAAGTGTATTATATGAAATGAAGGGAATGTTAGGCATTGGTTACATGCATTACCACTTGGCATAAGAGAAGAGCATCAGGTCTAAGTAACACTAGCACAAAGAGAATTATTTACATTGAGAGGATAAGATTACAACTATCACTGGAAAACACTGAATGATTGGCTCATAGATCATTGCTATTGTTAGTAGGTGTTATTATCCAGTTGTAGTCATTCTAAATAATGAGATAGTAGGACAACTAGTATGTAGGATATTGAACATAACATTAGGCTATCTCAATTTCATGAAGTCATTAAAAAAAGGGTTGATAATCCTTTTTAGGAATGAGCATTACATCTAAGATCTATGTAACCACACATGCATTATTAAATAATCTTATTCGAGTATCCAATGCATACATAGGCAGACACAAAAAGAAAATATTGAGATAATTATCTTAACTCAACTATTGTAGTACATGCAACTAGGAGGTACATCACTGGTTCAAATCAAACACAATAAGGAGGACTATCAAATTTATGAGTTCATTAATGTTTCAATCAAAAAAATAGTGCTAGGTATTCATTGATTTTTGAAACTTGGAATATAGATATTTATCTTGTGAATAGCTATTACACATTAACCAACATCACGTGGAGGAGAAGACCATTACAAACATGTCTTGGAAGGAACCGTTACAAATATTTTTAAAGCATCTCAAGCTATCAGATAACCAAGTTACACATAGTTAGAGCTATGCAATAAGGAAGGCAAAACAACAAGTTTTGGGTAGGTGAAACAATCATCAAACTATACATCAAGAAAGAGCAGCAGCAAGCATGCATCAGTTGGGATCCTATTGCTAACGAAGGAGAAGGTTGCACGCTCCTAAAAAATCCTAAGAACAACATAGTAAGGAGATATAATATTGCATTCTACTTGCACAATAAGAGTTATAGAATTTTTTGAGGAGCACCATAAAATTTGGGAGTAAAAAATGTTGTCAAAAGAGTTGTTACATTCATAACATTTCTCTCATCAAGCATCAACTATGTTAGGAACTTCTATTGCATTGATCTAGTATGCACCAACTAGATTGCCATTACAAAATCTACCAGCGTGTAGCAAAAAAGCATTTTATACCATAGTATTCGGTGGTCCTATATCAGGAAGGTAACACACATTAAATAGCGAAAGATACAAGGTTAAAGAGCCACGATGATTTAAAAAATTCTAATTGTTGTCACCTAAGTTAGAGGGAGCAGATATTGTAGATCATTTTTCCATGTTAGAGGCACTATTGTGAGAAAGTAAAGGTAGCCTTTATCACGTAGACAAGGGAATATTTCATCACAATACCAAAAAATATATAAGCTAATTTACAATCACTTAAATGCTATTAAGTAAGCCAATATAGCTCTAATAGATCCTCATTCTCCAACTATATATTAAACAAGGCATATTGAAGTGCATGAAATAAGAATAGTGAATCAAAATTGATAGACACAGGAAGTTGAAAGATTACTGAACATAACATTCGAAGTCATAGTAGAGAGAAAATCGCTAAAAAGAACCACTAGTCATTAGTAAGCATTGGAGCTTGCACATTGGGAGACATTTCAAGACTAACAGTTACTAATCATCAGACTAGAGACTGTATATAAGATATTTACACTTCAAAGAGGATGGAAGGAGTAAAATTTTATAGTAGATGCCAAATGATATAACACACTCAGTAGTTGTTGGGAATTCATCATCAAAGAGGCTAAGAAAGGTAAATCATTCAATTATTTGCTTTCTAAAATTTGAAGTTGTAAGGTGCTAAATATAATATTGATTATTAACAGCCTTAGATAGCAAGAAATAAAGGAAGAAATAATTATGGATATTTGCAAATAATATAGGAGATATAAGGTTGAAAACATTAGTAAACACAAATATTAATCAGAGAATACATTTATTTTCTAATATTCCAAAAGTAGGAAGTTATAAGGCCTTCTTCACCAAAACCTTAGAAATTTAGAATTTGTAAAATAAAATTACTTAAGGTAGAAGAAATAATACCATCAAGGTTATTGAAAGTTGGAATCAAGTAATAACAATTGTCTCACACTCATACTAAAGATATCAAAGAAATCCAACCACTATATCATACTTCATTAAGGAGATAAGAAACAAATTGAAGGTTGATTATTATTCTAAAAATATTACAAAATCAACCCAAGAGGTGAACTAAATATTTCTAAGCTTTCTTTTGAATATTATAGCATATCCTAAATTACTTGGGAGTCAAAAGGTATTCTACCTAGAAAACTATAAGTTTTGTAATCAATCAAGTAGGTTTTGTAATTCAAATTTAATATATGTAAATTAATAACATTGGAGAGATTAGGTTTACTACATCAAACTTGGATATTGAATTTTGGAAATATAGTTAAAAAAACTCTAACCTAGGGAGCCATATGGTAGCCTATATCAAAATAACATGAAAATGAAAAAGCAAATAAAAAAAAAGACAAATAGTCCAAAAGTAGAAACTCAAAAACTTGAACTTTAGGAGTTGTCTAAAGAAGAAAATCTATGTCTACAAGAAGATCTAATCTACATTGAAGAAGACTCATACATTTAGGAAGAAGAAATCTAAATTCAATATGAATCACTAGACAATATTAAGAAATGATTGCAACTACTAAAAGGATGCACACAAAAAATGGTAGAACAAGAAAAGGTAGAAGAGGTAAAGAATAAGATAGAAATGGAAGATAATTCTAATGATACAAAGGAATTAAAACCTATGATGGTAGATTCATGTTGCAATAACTTAGAATCATAACCATTGATGATTGATGCATGCCATGATACTAGTGATCTTCTTCACATGGATAAATATGCAAATCATGATTCTTGTCAAAATAAAAGGAAATATTGCAATGCAAGAATTGACACTAGTGATCTATAATCCTTGACAAAGATAGAAGAACGTTTTACAAATATTGATGGTATATGTGATACAAGTGATCTAGATACAGTTCATGTTTGCTCAGGAAAATTTCATGTTTCTAGAATTAATGAGAGCATAGATATAGATGGTGATATATATAGTGATAACCAGGATCAAACTGATATTGAAAAAGATCATTCTAATAATTTTATTTGATAATACTAATATATTTTGTTCAAATATGATAAGATGTGAGGATACAAGATAAAAAAAACATGAGCATGGATTGAAAGAACCAATAGAATTAGGAATCATATCATAGTATGAAGATCTTGAATATACAAGATAGACTAGAAACAAGAAAGGAACCGAGGATAGTGACATCAAATCAGTAATATATATTGATAGAAATAGTTGCCATGAAGGATAGAATGGACAAAGGCATTTGGCTACAGAAAATAGATGCAGACACTATAACAAATATGGGCACAAGGTAGAGAGATGTTGGAATCTCCATAGCTGTAAAATTTGTGTAGGTACCAATAATTCTCAAAGATATTTTTAGTACAAAGAGAATCATCTCTTTGAATGGATATATACCATTTCAAGAAACTTCATTAGTGAATTTTCTCGAGTATACTTTTCAAAGTATAGATATGTACACAAGAAATATATGAACTTCTTCAATAATAAGACTCGAAGAAAAATAGAAACAATGTCAAAGTCAAAATATAGAGTCAAGCAAAAAGCTGAAGCTCAAGTAGAAGATCAAATCTGATACCGTTTGAAGAATGAAGATAAATATAGAGATCCATATTTAATTCTAAGGTTTTAAATACCTAATAAATATAATATTGGTGGGTGTTAGAGTATATTGCATTATTTAGGTACATATCAATGTACCACCTTAGATACACTATTATATTAGGAGTTACTTGGGGAAGAAGTAATATATGCACAAATATCAATGTGCAAGGTGTCCCCTTGTACAGCTAGTTCGAGTGTTGGCCAAGGAATCCATTTTCCTATATAAAGAGCCTCATATTTCAATTCAGATTGTATCACTCTATTCTGAATAATAAGATATTGTTTTTCTCTCTTTATCTCTTTCTATTTATATGATGGGATGGTTCTAAATCATCATGTTAAAATTAAACATAATAATAATGGAAGTAGAAGAGTGCCTAGGTCTTAGTAAATTTTACTTCATAAAAGGCTAGTAATTTAATGAACTTTTATCTATAAATTTTAAAATGTAAAACGTAGAAAAAAATATTGTCTCAGACCTTGAGCAACATCTTTGTTTAACTGAACTATCCCAAAAAATTTCATTTCCACTTATAATTCTTCCTCCCCAAATATAAATTTCAAATTGGAAACCATTCCTAGCCCCCCAACAAACATTTTTTCTAATATATATTACATGATCTTAACATCACTACAATTGCCATCTTAATAGTTAAACTTTTATTTGATCATGTTATTTCCTAGATACATGTTGGCAACTCTATGAGGTATGCTTTGAGTTAAAAACATACTCAAACTAGCAACAAAACATAATATAGAGAGTTAAAAATCAATTTATGCTCATGAATCATTATTCAATTATAAATAAACATAATTCTAAATCTCAAGTTTATAAAACCACAAAACCATGTTTGAGTAGCCCAAAAAGTAGCAAATAATAAATGTCACATAAATCTAGGTCATCCAATTAAAGGGTAACCCTATTGACAAATTGCTAGACAAGATTCAATAGGTTTTGAGATGTCTTGGCAATAATAGTTGGCAACAATAGCACATACAAGATTAGATAAATGTCCTTATGAATTCACATGTTCATATTTATTTTCCCACTTCCTAGATATAGGAAACCATATTAAAATCAATAATTTTTAGTGAAGAGATACTATATTTGGCTAAAAGGCCCAAGATGATGTGCACGTGTAGTGAAATAATGTTTGTGAGTTGTTATTCCCTATGGTAACCGTCTAACCTCAGATTTGGTTGAAGGGGACTACCACTTGCTTTGTACTAATATAGGTATCCATACATGGGGGTACCGGATCTAAAAAAAGTGGAGCAAGGGGTAACATGGGGTAAAAAATCATCCTAGTACAAAAAATATTAAAAATATATTCAATCACAAACCATTGTGATGAATGTAGGAGGAAAAATTTAGCAAAAACTTAAATATGAGTGCACTTGCACTTGAAGTGACATTTCTAAAATATGTGGCATATAATATTTGGTCTAGAGCTCTATCCATCTCATGTGCAATTTTGATTGTATAAATATTTTTATGATATGGAACCAAAATTCTCCTGAACCAATCCTAAATATTATCTAGTGACCTACTTTTTAAACATTTTTGTGGCAAGAGACTCTTGCCTATGATTACCCTATTGTCTTTATTTTTTCTAGATACATGGTGGGTAAGGTTTTTAATTGTATTATTACAATGATTAAATATAGTCAACCTCATCATAAATGCACCCTATCATGCCTCATATAAAAAATTCTCTAACATGTCAATTGGGTGTTATAGGTTATCTTCATCTTGTGGGAGAAGATAGAACTTTAGCCACATACCTACAAATCCTTTACCCTTCCATTTTTGTCACACCAAAACCTTTGTTTTGTTGTAATACTTTGTTTGCAAAAGTTAAATCCAAGATTTTTGCAATCACGATGTGCATCAAATGTATTATGATGTTCTTCAAAAATAGTTTTCTACATCAATTAAATAACTTTAGAAACACATGGTATAAATGGCACAAAGAGACATAAAATACTTAGCCAAAAATTATGGATTATTATAGGAAATATGAACATAAAGAAACTTTATAAACACATGGTACAAATACCACAAAGACACATAAAATGCCAACCAAATAATTACCGACTGTTACAGGAAATATAAGCATAAAGTTATAGCTATGGAATAAAATACCCATAAATGTATACAATAGAAATTAAAAGCCTTCAATTTGAATCCTAATAAAGCCAAGGCACTAAATATTATGACCATGGTCTATTTTTCTAATCATTAAACTTAGATTTGATGCATTAACACCTACATTATGTCATACAAAGTTTGTCATATCTTGTTATGATATGTGGTTTCGATTCCAACCTTTATTAGGTCCTCAATTATTTACCAATGCAGTTGAATTGATGCAAGACTTTGAAAAACATAATGTGCACACAAAAAATAAGCCTAATATCTTGCTACGATCTCAGTCCCCCAAACATTTCTCCAACAATGATAAGGTCCCAAAAGATATCATTAAATCATGGAAAATCTAGCTTATATAAAAAATAAACCACTCCCTAGTGTTCTCACTATCCCACAATGATGTAAATCACAAAGATAAGACACTATCTTTAAATCCCCTCCAAAAAAAATTTAATTCCCCAACTATTAACACTAAATTTATTTTTAGTTTTCAGTCAATAATGCACACAAACCTCAAATTTTCAAAAAATGTGAACCATCAAACATAGTTGTAGATAAAAAAGATAAAAGGGCTTGTAGATCTACCCTATGCATGAAAGGGTTAAAAAGTTTCGTGCATCCACATTGCTCCTTAAGGAAGAATAAATTAACCTAAAATTATCATTATTTTTTTCTCAATGGGTTATATGGGATTGAAACGGGTACCACCTATATTACATCATCACCACATAGTGGTGTTACAACAAATCTTGGGTATTATATATGTATTATTTGAAAATATTAGAACTTGGATCTCCTCCTTGAATTGTTGAGGAAACTAAATAGTTGATCTAATGCCACTTGATACCTAAAATTATCATTATTAATATTACTACATATTGAAAAATGTAACATACCGTAGTAAATTAAAACATGATTCGGTGCTTGGCTTGGTCAACATATACATGTCAGATTCCAACATCCCCATCAATATGGTTGGTAATTGTTTGATATTTTGTCACTTCAAATTCTAAGTTTTTAAAAATATTTTTAGAGGGAAAAAAAGTAATGTGGTTTTTGAATTCATTGCTAATTATTTAATCAGGAATTTTTCTTTGTTTTGGTAAATATTTTATTATTTTAGAACTATTTCTTATTATAAATGATATAAATATTTTTGTATGCAACACAAATACAAACCCCACCCATCTTCTCGAAGCCTTTTTTTTACCAATAGAATCTATATCTAGGTATGCATTATTTTTAAACATCACTTTCCTAGAAGATACTTACCACTATACCGATGGTTTAACTTGATATTAAAACTACCTCGTATATTCAATCGCATGGTATTTACCTTTTCCTAAAAGCGACCCCCTAGTGGTGAACCTAGACCTACTAAAAGAAAATATGGACAATTTTTAAAGCATCAATATGTGTTGTCAATGAAATTATTACTATAGTACCATAAGTGTCTTACTAATGCCAAAGTGCCTAACTAACTTGAAATAATGTGTTTTGTAGATCATTAGTTGACATGGTATAATAAACTATAATATCTTGAACAATACTTTCAAATTCCCTTGAAAAATTATTCTTGGAAAATGAGGAAACAAAAGTTTATACCTCTACTAGTAGTATTGTAGGTCCACAAATTTGAGAGAAAATCCCAAATCATACTAAATATGAAGAAGATGATTGGTTTAAAGGAGTAAATATTCAAAATGGAAAATCCATAAAAGTGGGGAATGATCTTATCTCTAGTCAATGAAGTGTCATTTTGTAAATCCATTAATTTCTACTTTCAAAATTTGTGAATCATTATCTTTGGGGACAAAAAATGTCAAGGATAGAACAAAACTTGAAGAAACCTCCATAAAGGTAATATTTTGTCCTCATACAATGCTTAAGAGAATTTAGAAGCATATTAAACTAATATGGAGTAATTTGAGAGGAATGTAAAATATTAGTGGTGCATAAATGTACTAAAGATACCCCTAAACTAGGGATTTTATGACATGTAGAAATGATTTACGTTAGGTGACTCATATGTAAACAATTTTCCATGATTAGGATCTATGGGATCCATCGTAAATGTCTATTGGACATTTGAGTGGTGTTTTCACCCGATTGTGAAAGCACACTCTCCGGTAGGATATGAATCCAAGAATCCT
>JAQPPZ010009776.1:0-26609 GCA_028583015.1 Wollemia nobilis | reverse complement strand
TAAGGGTTGCTAGTCTTTTTTGTAGAAAAGAGGAAAACATCAAATATGGAGATAGAAAGTTATATGCTCCAACTATAGTTACTCCTTATGAAAGATGTTATGAGGGCCCTTTTTTATTTATGTCAAATTTAATAATGATTCATAAATATGGTCATGGATTATTGAGGGGATTTCTACATAGTTTTACCTTCTTCACAAAATAAGGGTAGTACTCTTGGTGGATCTAAATCAATGGATGGTTTTACTTCCTTTGTCAATTCAATTAACCTTTAGTATGCTATTTCTTTGAGATTTCAACATACATGAGATGCTATACATATACTCATGTAGTAGAGAGATTGGATATATATTTGTTATTTGATATATGTTTGCAAATATAGTATACAATATAATTAGACATTTTATTATGATTATGATCAAATCACAAGCCCATTCCCTTGGGATGTGATCTAATTCGTATTGACCATCCAAAGCCATTTTAGTTTCATGTATGTCACTCCACAAACCTAATTTTCTCCAAATGGTTATTATAAGGTGGGATGAAGTAGGATTTGAAGGATCATATTTGTATAAGTTTATTCTAAAGATGAAATCAATGGAATGAACCAATATATTTATGTGCAATAAAAATAATTACTTTTTTTAATTATCACAGTGTATTTCAAGAGGAAGAGTTACATTGGGCCTAAAAAACTAGGGAGATATGGCTTAAGGAGGGGGATATAATATTTGATGGTATACTAAAGTATATTTGTTGTTTTGTCAAACAAAAAGTATTTTAACTTTAGACAAAAGAAGTATTTAGGAAGAATAAGAAATTATGAAGAAAATACTATTAGAGGTTGGGCATGATAAGAAGGACCATGATAAGTTTTATAAAATATGCCATCACTTATCACATAAATACAAAATGAAAGCTTCATGATAAAAATCTCTATGGAGAAGCTATAGAGGTGGTTTTCTCTTTTCATCCCAATAAGTCACCTAGACCCAATGGATTTCCTGCAAATTTCTTTCAAGAACTATAGGATTTGTTGAAGAGTGACATGTTTGATGCAATTGAAGAGGCTAGAAAAAAGAAAGCTATAAATAAGTGATGTCAATGTTTCATTTCTTGCATTGATTCCCAATAATAGTGACATAAATTTTCTTTATTTGTGTTCAATAATCCTTTATAATAAAATATTATTTTAAAAGTACAATGAATAGATTGAAAAGTATTATAGATTGTGGTGTCCTAAAGGAATAAGATAGGATTTTTATGGTAAATAAATTATTTATGGATTTTTCGAGAAACTATTCAAATGTACAATGGATCCTAAAGACTTACAAACAAATACAACACTTAATAAAAATTTAAGAATATACAATTTTTTGAAAGTATATTCCATATAGGAGCCTATACATACTCTTTATTCCATGAAAAACCAAGTATGCTTAAAAAAATTAGATGTGAAAAAAACATATGATAGGGTTTGCTAGAGTCTTCTATATGATATTATTAGAAAATTTGATTTTGATCAAGGTTGGTGTGAATGGATTAGATGTTATTACAACATCTAAAATATTACATTTTGATTAATATATACCTTGTTGAATAGTTTGAATCATCTCATGCACTCTACCAGGATGACTTAATATCTCCTTATTAATTTATTATTCTTGTCAAGTCATTAGGAAGAGCTTTCTTAAATGCAAAAATAAAAGGAAAATTAAAGGTATTCAGGTTTTAATAAATGGTCCCTTTGGATGCCATATTTAATATAATGATGATACTTTTATTTTGGGTCATCCATAAATCATAAAGGTCATGGATTTTAAACTAATGTTATCATGCAATGAGAATGCTTCTAGACAGTTAATGTTAGGACCCCATCCTAACACCATTTTGTAATTCTCATTTGATTATTGTAATGACCCACTTCCAACATGGGGATCCCTTTATAATGTTATTTTGTAATATTTTGTAGTGGTATGTGGCAAGTAAGGTGCCTAGACAAGTGGGGCCATTTCATGTAACCATTATCAAGAATGTAACTGCTATTTGGTAGAAGATTCTAGCTCGAGTGGCATTTTGCATGTAAGCCAACTCTTGAGCTTAGGGTTAGGGTTGCATGAAGTGTATCTTTAAAATACATGGATCCATGAACGAATGTATCTTTTTGCAAATTAATGAAAGTATTGAAGGAGGTTGCCCCCTCGAAGAGGCCTGCAATTTTGTGTTGTGAGATTGTTTAATTTTACATTTACTTTTTGCATTGTGATATTTTGTTATTTCATGAATCTCTATTTTATTTATAGTATTTGTGTGAGTGAGTTTATTTTTAATAGTAGGTTCCTAACAAGTGGTATTAGAGCACTTTCCAGGATCGAGTTTTGCTATGATTGCAATAGTTCTTGCCCATCCATTTCGAATATTAGGTATAATTTTTTTATGTTTTTCATATTTTGTTTATCCTTTATCTAAAAAAACAACAAAAAACTAGCAAAAATATATTCCTTTTTGTAGTATTTATGTAGGTTAGAAACCATGTGCCAAGGGTTTTAAAATATCATGGAGGAGCTATCATTATTGGCTAAGCTAGATAGCCCATAAAGTGTCTAGTGAAGTGAGGGATGATCAGGATCCAATACCTAGGCCTCAAACAACACCCATGTATGGAATTGAGCTCCCACATATCTTCGGGTATCTTGAGAGACCACCTAGGATTAAACAAACCTTTAGCCCTAGGAATTTTTTTGGCCTTATATTATCCATAGTACATCAGACACAACATCTAGAAATATTACCCTCCCATACTATCAGAGAGGCAGGTAGTGTGCTCAAGGGTATGTGTGGAATCCTCCTTGAGTAGTGGCCTAAAATATTGGTCCGAGCACTATCGTTTATCACTACGATATAACATAGGGCCTATAGGTATTACATACTCCCTGGCTTAGAGTACCTGGTTCTGTTCCACCTGCAAATAATTTTTTTGTATATGTTAACCTTGCAACCACAAATTTTCCCACAAAAATTGAGCATACAGAGGAGACTTCCCTATCACGAAATAAATTGCATGCATGAAGGAAAGAATTGGGGAACCAAACAAAAATAGTCAAGGTAGAGTTTGCAAGTATCTTATTTTAGTAACATTTGGGTCAAGATTGTTAGTTGGAAGTAACAATTATCTATAACAGTTAGTAATTATAGAGTTATCTGTGATATAATAGAACATACAATGTCAGTACAAGGGATCATAGAGTTAGGATTATTAGTTGGCAATAACAATTGTCTATAACAATCAGTAATTACTGAGTTATCAATGACAAAATATAACAAACATTATCAATACAGGGAACCAAAAAATAGTGTTAGTATTCGTAGTATAGGTGATAGTACAATGTCAGGAGTGGTCAGTAGTCAGAATAGATAGGGTAGAGTTGGTCAACACAAAACCTAACTTTTGAACCCAACCTCTAGAGAAAAACTGAACACACCAGTAGACTCATCAAAACATCAGTTAAAAAAAAAGTTTGGGGTGTCCAAAATTAGTGTTGGGATACATAGCTCATTGTGACTATCTTTTAAGACTGATCATTTTGATATATAGCACCCAAGCACTTTTTTGGGCTCCTTACTATAAATAGTAACTCCTGAAATCACACTTCTATTTTTAGTAAGTTAGTTAGGGTTGCTCAAAACACACCAAAATGGCTAGGGGTACTCATGGACACCAAAAGGAGATTGAATAGGCCCACTCCTTAGAGCAAATAAACTCTCAACTTAGCCATGCTTCTCGATGTGATGCGAGGTGTACAGGATGATGTACAACAATTGAGAGGTGACTATCTCTGCTCCAAAGCCAACTTTGAAGACCGCTTCTTAGAGATTGAGGCAAAAATTAAGGATGGCCCAAAGGTATTTGAGCATCATGACATTGAACCTCCTGGTCATGGGAAAGGCATCCATAAGGACAAGGAAGACCTTCAAAATTTCCTTGACAAAGATACTCCCTTTAAGATGCCCAAATTAGACTTTCCTAAGTTCAACGACAAGGATGTAGATGGGTGGTTATGTCGTGTAGATAATTTTTTTAAACTTCATAATATCCCTAAATATTTGTGGATCACTATGGCCTCTTTCAAATTTGAATATGAAGCATTATAGTGGTACCAATGGTTACAACACACAATTCTCGACCCCTCTTGGGAAGTTTTTGAGTCCCAATTACTCACTCGCTTTGGCCCTAGTGAGTATGATGACTTTCAAGGAGCACTGACCAAGTTGAGACAAACTTCTATAATTTGAGACTACTAGACCCAATTTAAAAAATTGGCTAATAAAACGAAAGGGTTGAATGAAGGGTTTTTTATGAGTTGTTTCATCAGTGGCTTGAAGGTAGATCTCTAGATCGAGGTCAAGATGTTCAAACCACAAACAATGATGCAGGCCATAAGCTTGGCACGGTTGGCTGAAGAAAAATTCTCAGCTCAAAGGAGGACATCTAAATTTCCATAAACTAAACCCTCCTTTCCTCCCAAGTTCCCAACCAATAATGAAAATAAAATTATTCCCCACAAACGCTTGACTACAAAAGAAATGGATGCTCGATGCACCCAAGGTTTGTGCTACAATTGTGATGAAAAATATGTTCAAGGGCATATGTGCACCCAAAAGAAGTTGTTTCTAATAGATGTAGAAGACCCAATCAATAATGAACAAAGTGATGACGAAGCAAAACTAGTAGAAGAACCACCTCAAAATGAGGATGAAATACATGAAGAACCACAATAAAATTTTGTTTCCATGCTCTTGCAGGGATTACTACTCCACAAACCATGAAAGTTGTGGGTTTTTTCAAAGGCCAACATCTTACAATCCTTATCGATTTAGGAAGCACACACAACTTTATTGATCCTTGAATTTCCAAGCAAGTCAATTGTTACATACACATATGTAATTCCTTTGAGGTTATGGTGGCAAATGGAGGGACTTTGCCTTGTAAAGGCAAATGTCACAATGTTAAATTGAAAATAGGGGATTATGAGCTCAAAATCGATATGTTTGCTCTTCAATTAGGGGGATGTGATATTGTGTTGGGAGCTCAGTGGTTAGGTACATTGGGAACCATCACATGGAATTTTGTAGAGTTATGGATGCAATTTTCATATAATGGAAGGTCTTACACTCTTCGTGGTTCACAAGCAGGGCCTCCTCAGGTTATCAGCTCAAACCATATGGAGAAGTTGTTGAAAAAATATTCTCATGGGGTCATCACTTAGATATTTGTAATCCAACCAACTACTTTAGAGGTGGACCAAATTCCAAAATATTTACAACTTGTTCTGACAAAGCACAATGCATTTTTTGCCAAACCATCATAAATTGCCACCATGTCGCTCCCATGACCATGCCATTCCATTGGTACCTAGCAGTGTATCACCTAACATTAGGCCATACCGATACCCTCATTCCCTTAAGTCAAAAATAGAGAATTTAGTATAGGAGTTGTTAAAAGTTGGAGTCATTTAGCCTAGTAACAACCCTTACTCTTCTCTTGTCTTATTGGTTCAAAAGAAATATGGGTCTTGGCGATTATGTATAGATTTTTTTGAGCTCAATAAGCTCACCATTAAGGATAAATTTTCTATCCCTATGGTGGATGAATTATTGGATGAGCTGCATGGGGCTATGTTTTTCTCCAAATTAGATCTTTGCTCAAGGTACCATCAGATCAGGCTCAAGGATGAGGATATCCCCAAAATAACATTTCACACTCATGAGGGTCATTATGAATTCTTGGTTATGCCATTTGGCTTGACCAATGCACCTTCCACATTTCAAAGCCTCATGAACAACATCTTCCACCCATTTCTTTGTAAATTTATTTTAGTTTTCTTTGATGATATCTTGGTTTATAGTCATTCTTGGGAAGAGCACCTCATCCATGTGGACTAGACTCTACAACTTTTGGCACAACATCAACTTTATGCTAAGAGGTCCAAGTGTTCTTTTGGGTTGATTGAAGTAGAGTATTTGGGACACATTATCACCAAGGATGGAGTTAAATTCAATCCTAAGAAGATTCAAGTCATTCAAGAATGGCTAAAACCTCACACTCTAAAGGGTCTTCATGGATTTTTGGGCCTCATAGGGTATTACCACAAATTTATTTGCAACTATGGAAAAATTGTTGCTCCTTTAATAACCATGTTAAAGAAGAATTATTTTACTTGGATAGGTCCAACTGAGAAGGCTTTCCTTGATTTGAAGCATGCTATGACAACCACTCCCATCTTAGTGATGCTTGATTTTTCCAAGTCCTTTGTAATTGAAAGTGATGCTTCTGGCAATGGTATTGGAGTTATGTTGATGCAGGAAGGGCACCCTATGGCCTTCACTAGTAAAGTGCTTTCAAGCAAAAATCTAGGCAAATCAACTTATGCTAAGGAGATGCTTGCAATTTTGCATGTGGTTACTCACTGGTGGCCTTATCTCATTGGGTGACATTTCTCCATTAAAATGGATCACCAAAGTCTTAAATACTTCCTGGAGCAGTAGGTTGCCACCCCCGAACAACAAAAGTGGGTCTCTAAGCTCATGGGCTATGATTATGATATTACCTATAAAAGGGCAAAGAGAACATTATGGTGGATGCTCTCTCTCATCAATTTGAGGCTCAAAGTATGTTATATGCTATTTATGCACCCATACCACAATGGATAAATCCTCTCTAAGACGAGGTGCTTAAGGATTCAAAATTGCAAACTTTGGTTGCCTCACTTCAAATAGAGCCTACATCATGTCCAAGGTACACTTGGGATGGACAAGATTTGTGCTATCTCCAATGCCTTATTGTTCCTCGCATGTCTCCAATTTGGGAACTCATTATGATGGAAATGCATGCTTCACCCGTTGTAGGCCATTCAGGGTTCCTCAAGACATATGAAAGGATTAAGCAAACTTTTTTTTGGAAGGGTATGAAGAAGGACATTCAAATTTTTGTGGTCGAGTGTGACATTTGTCAACGGATGAAAGGAGAAACAATGCCTTCCCTAGGAACTCTTCAACCCTTGCCTATTCCAAAACAGGCTTGGACAGATATTTCCATGGACTTTATTGAAGGTTTACCTAAATCAAGAGGTAAATTAGTTATTTTTATGGTAGTGGATCATCTCACGAAGTATGCTCATTTTTGTCCCCTCTCCCATCCTTACATGACCTCCATAGTCACCCAATTTTTCCTCAATTCTATCTTTCATCTTCATGGCATACCCACCTCCATTGTGTTTGATCGTGACCCTACCTTCACTAGTAATTTTTGGCAAGAATTGTTTAAGTTGTAGGGAACTCAACTCAAAATGAGTTCATCTTATCATCCATAAATAGATGGTCAAACAGAGATTGTCAATAAATGTTTGGAGACCTATCTTCGTTGTTTTACCTCTAATCATCCTACATAGTGGGTGAAGTGGCTTCCCTTGGTCGAGTGGTGGTATAACACTTCTTATCACACTACGACCAAGGTCACCCCTTTTGAAGTAGTTTATGGTCGACCTCCATCAACACCCTCCTCCTATATTCCAGGTAGCTCCAAGGTCCATGTTGTTGACACTACACTCCACCAACATGCCGAAGTCCTCCGTTAACTGAAGTTGAATTTAGAATTGGCCCAGAATTGGATGCACCAACAAGCTGATCAACACTTTATGGAGTGTGGTTTTGAATTCAATGATATGGTCTTCCTCTACTTGAAATTGTATAAATAGTCATCCCTCTAGCTACATAGGTACCAAAAGCTCATGGTCAAATATTATGGTCCCTACTAGGTCTTACAATGGATTGGTACCACTACCTACAAATTGGCCCTACCATCTACATCCAAGATTCATCCTATCTTTCATGTATCCTCTCTCAAGAAGGTACTGGGTAATCAAGTACAAGTTCAATCTACTTTACCTGAATTGGATGAAGAGGGTTCTATCTTGCTCGAGCCAAAACAAATTTTGGACCATAGGACGCGTACTCTTCGCAATCGTGTAATCATTGAGGTTCTTGTTTAGTGGTGAGGATTACAGCCAGAAGATGCTATGTGGGAATCCCTCCAACAGCTACAACACTAGTTTCCTCATCTACAACTTTGAGGACAAAGCTTTTTTGAAGGGGAAGGGCATGTTAGGACCCCATCCTAACACCATTTTGTAATTCTCATTTGATTATTGTAATGACCCACTTCCAACGTGGGGATCCCTTTATAATGTTATTTTGTAATATTTTGTAGTGGTATGTGGCAAGTAAGGTGCCTAGACAAGTGGGGCCATTTCATGTAACCGTTATCAAGAATGTAACTACTATTTGGTAGAAGATTCTAGCTCGAGTGGCATTTTGCATGTAAGCCAACTCTTGAGCTTAGGGTTAGGGTTGCATGAAGTGTATCTTTAAAAGACATGGATCCATGAATGAATGTATCTTTTTGTAAAATAATGAAAGTATTGAAGGAGGTTGCCCCCTCGAAGAGGCCTACGATTCTGTGTTGTTGTGAGATTATTTAATTTTGCATTTACTTTTTGCATTGTGATATTCTATTATTTCATGAATCTCTATTTTATTTACAATATTTGTGTGAGTGAGTTTATTTTTAATAGTAGGTTCCTAACAATTAATTAATACTATACAATCTAGGATCATTCTTATTAACACAATCATATACTTAAAATATAAAATAATGTAGAGATTTTAGTATTTACAGTTGGAAAATGACCATCAACATATTTAGGTATTCCTCTGTCTAATAAAGCAAATGAGAAGGGGCTACAAGACTCAATTTTGTATAGAATTAAATCTTATTTGTAGGTTGGAAAGGTAAGTTCTTAACTATGGATGAAGGACTACAACTCAAAAAGGCTACATTGTAATATAACTTAATATATATGATGCTAATTCCAAGATTATTATTGGTAATCTAACATTCAAATTTGATAAAGTTCAAAAAGAATTTCTTTAAAATATGTGAGGAATAGTTTGATTTTCCTTTTTGTACACGAGTTAGGGTTTGCATAGAAAAAACATGGGAGGAATAAGCTTGCAAAATTATGGACTTATGAGTTTGGCATTAAGGATAAAACTTAGTTGGATATTATGTAACAATTAAGGAAATATTTGGAAAGTAAATGTTACTTCAAACATGTATAGTTTCAAAATTTTCCATAGAGAGTCTAGGAGATGAACTCCACCCAAGGGCTGGACAATATGGATCTTCATATTATAGAGTTTGTAATTGATCAAGAAATACATAAGGTGATCAAACAACAAAATAAGTTTTTGATTTGATATTTAGTTAAATCCTTATCCTCTTATCTCTAATCCAAATTAGCAATCTATAGCCTAAGAATATTAGCTTATAAAGTTTTGAATTATATGAATGCAAGTAACAATTCTAGATTATCAAATTTTATTAGTAACCTAGTTGAAGGAGAGGACCTCAAACAAATAGTGGATAAGCTTCAAATTATGCTTCAAGAGTTTTCTTTACCCAAAATTTTTATGTAAAAGGATGATTTGGTTTAGAATTTATCAAAGAATAATGGATATGCAATTTAGTTAGATTTAAGTTTTTAGAGCAATCATAATTTCCTCCTCGTGATGATTTCCTTTGGAAGAATGTTTGGTCACTTGAGGCCTTCCTTAAGGCCTCAATATACCTTTGGTTAGTAGTACAAAGAAAAATTATTACAAGTGAGAGTTTGTAAATAAGAGAATATCATGGATATTGTAGTGAAGGATCTAGTAATATTATAATCATTAACTTTTCTTATCCCTTTGCTTACATAATTTGGGGATGCTTTTTTAAAATATTAGAATGTATTGGATTAGCTCTATCAACATTGAAAGAATTAATGAAATATTTCATTAGTTGTTTCAAAGCTAAAGAATTATTCATTCTATGGAGGATTGGTCCTCCCATTATTGTTGGAATCTATGGTTTTAAAGGAATAATAATTTTTTTAAAATAAATCTCAAAATCATGACCAACTTTGAAATTGTATTATTTTCTTTGTTGTAGAATATATACATACATCATACTCATGATGGAAAGTCTCAAGCATAGAAAATAAGGTTCTAGTTTATTGGTTATAGGATTTATAATATACATGCAAGGATCATATACAAATTAACAATTAACAATTATCTAAAACAATATACACCCACCAATGTAAATTTAATTGCTTTCAAAATAATCATGGACCTGAAATTTCCATAAATTTATAGTTTTGAAATAAATAGATTGATAATATTTATTCAAAAGAAATAAATATATGCATTTAAGATGTACCCATAATTAAATGACTAAGGAATATTTTAAGCATAAGCATTGTATAATAGAGACATCAATTTTACAAAATTTTATTCAATGTATCTTTGTAACATTCAATGTCTAATTTTTTTATTTATTGAGTAAATACTTCTTATACATATACATATCCACCGTGGGGATTTAACCCGGGTTACATCACCAATAATGCAAGTGGCGTCCATGTCGGTAGACAACATCACGCAGATAATGTCTAAATTTTTAAAACTAGAAGACTAATGGGGGACGAGAAAATCACACAGGCACAAATCCAGAATATCTCATTCATTAACTGGAAAATACTTACAGACACAGCCCGCAGGCTTTACAAATAACTAGCGCTTGACTTGGTTTTCGACTACCTCTATCCTCTACGTGCGATCTTCCAATCCACCCCCTATTCTATTACCATCTCTGAGTTTTTATCGAGGTCTCGGCCCTCTAGGCCATTAATGACCCACCTAGCAAAATTCATTACAAAAACCTGCAAAATCAGCTTCTACGACTGAGTCTTCAATTTTCCTTCCATAATTGGGCAATTGCCCCGATCCGCCATGAAAGCATGCATTAAAGAGACCTTTGACCTGCAACTACCGTTTTGTCAGACTATTCTTCTGAATTGCTGTCTCATCCGTATTGCCCATGACCCGCAACTGCCGCTTTGTTAGAATGTTCATCTGTGACTGTTGCCTTTTTTTTCGTGTGCGTGGCCGTCTGCTTGTTGATTTCTAATTTATTTTCTTTCAGTCGTGATATCATGACCTATCGTGATATCGCGACGAAATCCCCTTGCGTCCTCGCTTCTGTTTTTGTGTCATGATATTACAACATCGCGATATCATGACCTCCCTGCCCTTGAGCCTATCCTTTGTTTTTATGTCATGATTCTACGATGTCGTGATATCGCGACATCGTGATATCGCGACCTCCCTACCTTCTTGCCTTGCCTTCACCTTTATGTCATGATTTTGCGACATCGTGATATCGCGACGTCACAATATCGCGACCTCCCCGCCTTCTTGCCTTGTCGTCACTTTTATGTCACGATTTTGTGATGTCGTGATATCACGACCCCTCCGCCTTCTCACCTTGCATTCACTTTTATGTCATGATTTTGCGACATCGCGATATCGTGATCTCCCCACCTTCTTGCCTTGCCTTCACTTTTATGTCACGATTTTGCGATGTCGCGATATCACGACATTGCGATATCGTGACCCCTCCGCCTTCTCGCCTTGCCTTCACTTTTATGTCACGATATCGTGACCCCCCCGCCTTCTTGCCTTATTAAAATGACCAACTTCTGCCTGGATAAAACAAAACACTTAGAAAAATTTTGTCTGATACAAGATTGCTCTGTTGCCACCGGATGCTCCTACATCAGACACTCGGGGTTGATAGAGAAGTGACCTTCACTTCTATGCTATTCGATCACCACCTTCTACAACACCTCCAAAAATTCATCTGCCTCTGCAGCATACTTAAATCTCATCTCTTGGCAAAAAATTTTTCTACCTTCTACCAGACAAATTCTGGCACTGCTGCACACCTTCTCATCCACTGTCTGCAAGGGCTTCAACTTGTGTCGCACTCCATCTTTCGTCAATGAGTACGTATTTGCATGACCATCATTCACTACAATCTGATCAAACTACCATGGACTTCCTAACAGCAAATGGCAAGCATCAATGGGGAAAACATCATACAGGACCTCATCCTGGTACTTCCCAATATTGAACGTGACTAAGCACTATTCATAAACCCATGCTCTATGGTCCTTCTGCAACCACGCAATCCGGTATGGATGCGGGTGTCTCCTCCTCTCCAGCTGCAACTTAGTAACCATCTCTTCAGAGACTAAGTTATCAGTACTACCATTGTTTATAATAACATTCGTCTTTCCCGAACTTTTGCACCTCATGCAAGGGCTTCTCCTTTGTTCCGCTTCTCCTCCTCATTCAACAAGGCTCTTATTGCAACCATGACTTCCCCTCTCTCTGCCTCCTTAGAGTGCTCAGATATAACATCTTCATCAGCGATCACGGCTCTGGCATTACCTTTCGACCTCCTATTAATCCTTTCTTGTTGCTATGGACACTCGTATTGGTGATGTCCCTCTTCTCCACACTGGAAACAAGTTCCACAAAATCTACTTCTTCCCTAGCCACGTCCATCTCTGCCCCTTCCCCTTCGGTAATCATTGTTCTGATTATGAGGGTGGTAGGCATTTTCTCCCCTTTGTTCTTGATCACTGCTACTTTCTCCATTCTTCTAAGAATATTCATTTTATCTTCCGTCGATTCTTCTGCCATGACCTCTTCCTCTTTGCTTGCCTTCAAACTGTCTATTTAGCTTTTCTTCCACCTTTAGGGCAAACTGGTAAACATCCTCAATGGTGCTTACCCGAACTAGGTTCAGATCCTCTTAGATACTGAGTCTCAACCCATTGATATAACGGGCCACCTTCTCCTTGTTTGCCTCTAAATGGCCAGTTCTAATAGAGATCTTGTAAAACTCCTCGGTGTATTCTTGGACGTTTTTTTTCTCTCAAACTCTGCATTTTCCTTAGTAGATCCAACTCGTAATCTATTGGAATAAACTGTATTTTTAGCTTTTTTGCCATTCTATCCCATCTTGTTATTCTTTCCTTCCCTCTTCTGTTCCTTTCCAACTGTATTCCCTTCCACCGATCGCATGCACCCTTCCCTGGTCTTATCGACACACGATTAGGGTCTTCAACCTCCTCATATTCAAAATATTCTTCTAGATCATTTATCCAGTCAATCACCTCTTCTGGATTTGGGTTTCCAAAATATGTAGAAACCTCCATTTTTGGTCTCTTTCCAATTTGGGAGATGGCTTTGCATAACCTGGCCTGCGCAGGATCCACAACCTCTTCTTCTTCCTCAAACTGGTCTTCTTCTTCATCAACTTCGTCTTCACTTCCTTCTTCCATTATGGGCTTGCGCCCTCTGTGTAGCTCTTCTTGTAGGGCTTGAACTTGCCTTTGCAAAACTCAGACATCTTTCGCTACCGCCACACCTCTCCCACCAACAGGGTTTCTTTTTGGAGGCATTCTGCTCACTCTCTCAAAAGCCCTTCCATAGATCTGGTAACCGCACGTTCGTTTCATTCGAACTTTCAACTCGATACAGATGGGGGATGAGAAAATCACATAGGCATAAATCCAGAATATCTCATTCATTAACTGGAAAATACTTACAAACACAACCCGTGTTTTTCACTTGGTTTTTGACTACCTCTATCCTCTACATGCGATCTTCCAATCCACCCCCTATTCTCTTACCATCTCTAAGTTTTTATCGAGGTCTCGACCCTCTAGGCCATTAATGACCCACCTGGTAGAATTCATTACAAAAACCTGCAAAATCAACTTCTACAGCTGAGTCTTCAATTTTCCTTCCATAATTGGGCAACTGCCCCGATCTGCCATTAAAGCATGCATTAAAGAGACCCTTGACCTGCAACCACCATTTTGTCAGACTGTTCTTCTGAACTACTGTCTCATCCGTATTGCCCATGACCCATAACTGTCACTTTGTCAGAATGTTCATATGCGATTGTTGCCTCTTTTTCCATGTGCATGGCCATCCGCGTGTTGATTTCTTATTTGTTTTCTTCCGATCGTGATATCATGATGAAATCCCCTTGTGTCCTCACTTTTGTTTTTGTGTTGCGATATCGCGACCTCCCCGCCCTCGAGCCTATCCTTTGTTTTTATGTCATGATTTTGCAATGTCACGATATCATGACCTCCCCGCCTTCTTGCCTTGCCTTCACCTTTATGTCGTGATATCATGACGTCGCGATATCACGACCTCCCCGCCTTCTTGCCTTGCCGTCACTTTTATGTCATGATTTCACGACGTCGCGATATCACGACCCCTCCACCTTCTCACCTTGCCTTCACTTTTATGTCATGATTTTGTGACGTCGCGATATCGCGACATCATGATATCATGACATCCTCACCTTCTTGCCTTGCCTTCACTTTTATGTCACAATTTAGAGTCGTGTTCCGTCTCTTCTTCAATTTTATTCAGATGTCGTGCGAATCCCCACCTTCTTGCCTTGTTAAAATGACTAACTTCTGCCTAGATAAAACAAAACACTTAGAAAATTTTTGTCTGATACAATATTGCTCTATTGCCATCGGATGCTCCTGCATCAGACACTCGAGGTTGATAGAGAAGTGACCTTCACTTCTATTCGATCACCACCTTCTGCAACACCTCTAGACATTCATCTGCCTCTACAGCCTGCTTAAATCCTGTCTCCTGACAAAAACTTTTTCTACCTTCTACCAGACAAATTTTGGCACTACTGCACACCTTCTCATCCACTATCTACAAGGGCTTCAACTTGTGTCGCACTCCATATTTCGTCAATGAGTATGTATTTGCATGACCATCATGCACTGCACTCCGATCAAACTACCATGGCCTTCCTAACAAAGGCAAGCATCCATGGGGAAAACATCACACAAGACCTCGTCTGTACTTCCCAATATTGAACGTGACTCACTGTTCACGAAACCATGCTCTATGGTCCTTTTGCAACCAATCCGATATGGATGGTGTCTCCTCCTCTCTAGTTGCAACTTAGTAACCATCTCTTCAGAGACTAAGTTATCAGTACTACCATTGTCTATAATAACATTACAGACTTTGCCTAAAATTTTGCACCTCGTGCGGAATAGGCTTCTCCTTTGTTTTGGTTTCTCCTCCTCATTCAACAAGGCTCTCCTTGCAACCATGACTTCCCCTATCTCTGCCTCAAAGTGTTGAGATATAACATCTTCATCAGCGATCGCGGCTCTGGCATTACCTTTCAGCCTCCTATTAATCCTTTCTTATTCACACTCGTAGGGATGTCCCTCTTCTCCACACTGGAAACAAGTTCCATAGAATCTGCTTCTTCTTCCATATCTGCCCCTTCCCATTTGGTAATCATTGTTCTGATTATGGGGGTGGTAGGCATTTTCTCCCTTTTGTTCTTGATAACTGCTACTTTCTCCATTCTTTTGAGAATCTTCATTTTGTCTTTCGTCGATTCTTTTGCCATGACCTCTTCCTCTTTGCTTGCCTTCAAACCGTCTATTCAGCTTTTCTTCCACCTTTAGGGCAAACTGGTAAACATCCTCAATGGTGCTTACCCAAACTAGGCTCATCTCCTCTTGGATACTGAGTCTCAACCCATTGATATAATGGGCCACATTCTCCTTATTTACCTCTAAATGGCCAATTCTAATAGAGATCTTGTAAAACTCCTCGATGTATTCTTGGTTTTTCATTTGCATTTTCTTGGGGATCCAACTCGTAATCTATAGGAATAAACTATATTTTCAACATTTTTGCCATTCTATCCCATCTTGTTATTCTTTCCTTCCCTCTTCTATTTCTTTCCTATTCCCTTCCCCGATCTAGACCCTTACTTTTTCAGCAAATCTAACCCGATTAGGGTCTTCAACCTCCTCATATTCAAAATATTCTTGTAGATCATTTATCCGCAATCACCTCTTCTGGATTTAGGTTTCATATAGAAACCTCCATTTTTGTCTCTTTCCAACCGGGAGATGGCTTTGCATACCGCCTTTGGATCCACAACCTCTTCTTCTTCCTCACGTCTTCTTTTCATCAACTCTTCACTTCCTTCTTCCTTCGGGATCGTGCCCTTTGTAGCTCTTCTGTAGGGCTTGAACTTCCTTTGCAAAACTCGACATCTTTCTTGCCCCCACCAACGGTTTCTCTTAGCATTCTTCACTCTCTCACAAGCCCTTCCATAGATCTCTCTCGGTCCTCCAAGAACTTTCCTCCACTTATGGGGACGAGAAAATCACAGGCGTAAATCTAGAATATCTCATTCATTAACTAGAAAATACTTACAGACACAACCCGTAGGCTTTACAAATAAACAGCGCTCGGCTTGGTTTTTGACTACCTCTATCCTCGACATGCGATCTTCCAATCCACCCCCTATTCTCTTATCATATTTGAGTTTTTATCGAGGTCTCGGCCCTCTAGGCCATTAATGACCCACCTGGCAGAATTCATTACAAAAACCTACAAAATCGGCTTCTACGACCGAGTCTTCAATTTTCCTTCCATAATTAGGCAACTGCCCTGATCTACCATGAAAGCATGCATTAAAGAGACCCTTGAATTGCAACCGTCATTTTGTCAAACAGTTCTTCTGAATTGCTATCTCATTCATATTGCCCATGACCCGCAATTGTCGTTTTGTCAGAATGTTCATCTGCGACTGTTGCCTCTTTTTCTATGTGCGTGGCCGTCCGCATGTTTATTTCTTATTTGTTTTCTTTTGGTCGCAATATCATGACAAAATCCCCTTGCATCCTCACTTCTATTTTTATGTTGTGATATCGTGATGTCACGATATCGCTACCTCCTCGCCCTTGAGCCTATGCTTTGTTTTTATGTCATGATTTCATGACGTCGCGATATCGTGACCTCCCCGCCTTCTTGCCTTGCCTTCACCTTTATGTCACGATATCACGACGTCACGATATCGTGACCTCCCCGCCTTCTTGCCTTGCCTTCACTTTTATGTCACGATTTTACGACGTCGCGATATCGTGACTTCGTGATATCGCGACCCCTTCGCCTTCTTGCCTTGCCTTCACTTTTATGTCATGATTTTGTGATCGTGACATCGTGATATCGCGACCTCCTCGCCTTCTTGCCTTGCCTTCACTTTTATGTCACGATATCGCGACCCCTCCGTCTTCTCGCCTTGCCTTCACTTTTATGTCGTGATATCGCAACATCACGATATCGTGACATAGCGATATCGCGACCCCCACACCTTCTTGCCTTGTTAAAATGACCAAATTCTGCCTGGATAAAACAAAACACTTAGAAAAATTTTGTCTGATATAAGATTGCTCTGTTGCCACTGGATGCTCCTGCATCAAAGACTCTCATTTTCATCTATTTTTTTCTCATCAATAACTACTAGTATTTATCTTCTATCTTACTAGGACAAGATTCATAATTTTCTAATACTATAGCTAATTAATAGCTACCCCTTCTTCATTTCAAAATAATTATCCCTTTCACATTTAAAAAAAATGAGTACGAGAGACAATATGCCTTATCATTACACTCTTTGTCGAATAAAAGACATAACATTGATTTCCATCAAACATCTAAATAATTAACACTAATAAGTCTAATATGTACATTAAAGTAAAATGTATTGTTAGCACTACCATTTTTATACCTCTTTAATATAAAATACCCAATACAAAATATTGAATTCAAGTAAAGCAATCACATTATATCTTCCATTTAATGCTTGATGTATGCCATATGAACATACTCTAACAACTTTCAAGTTTTGACAAATTTCAACCTTTGGTTCAATAAAGATGATACAAGTATAGTAGGTCAACCAAGTAACTCTAACTCCTAATTGGTACAATAAAATCATAAAATAACATTATTCTTCCTATTCCCCATGACAAATTTTAATCTACCATTTTTACTCATTTAATAGTCATTAGTAGAAACTCACATCCTCTTATACAAGATATATAACAAAGTTTTCATGAGAGAGAGAGAGAGGTTTATAGTAATAAATAAAAATAATTCATTTACTTAAATATTATACAAAAAGACAAAAACAACAACCAAAAATGATGGATGCCCGCACCAATAATCACCATATTATCCATAGATAAGAATTACACCACTCCAATATAATAAATCAAGTAGATGGGGGTATTTATACCGATACATAAACCCTAATAATAATAATATAATATCATTAATGTAAGATGACATAGCATAAAGGTTTAAGGTTAACTACAAGTTAGAGTTTAACCGTGACAAAGTTAATCATGGGTCCCTAGCTTTATAAATAATTATTAATAATTACATTCCATAATAATTGCTTATAGGATTACACATGATTACAACATACAATGTTAACCTTGGGCAATAAAGTTAGATTACAACTTTCAACACTCCCTCATAATATGAATTAAGGGGCAAAGGAGAGAAGACATTAGTGACAATAACATATTCCCTCACATAATGGATACTCTAATGGGTATCTATAATAGAGGAAGACTCAATTGAATCCCCCTTCATCTGGAAGTCTAATTATGTGAAAATGCCCCTACACTTACATAAGAATCTGCTCAAGATTGACCATAGTCACAATAACCGATATATGATACTTTTGCGTATATACAAAGAATATCTCCTCTATAAATCCATATGAGGAATACGGGCCAAATATACTCCATCTTAGAAACTATTCCAAACTTTTATAGTAATATAAGACAATACTTGAAAAATTGACCTTCCCTTTTACAACACACTTCTTATTTGGATACTTTGAATTACCCTTCACGCGATCATCGTCACCAAAATAGGCTTTGCATGAACGTATTTATGAAAAGAGTTATCACAACTCCCCAAGAATACCTAGCCAAAAATATAAGGGATAAGAGTTCATGAAGGGTTAGAGGTTTATGTATAGAATGGACCAATAGCCCACACAACTAATAAAAAAAGGAGTGGGTGATGAGAAAATTTAGAATCATTTTTCTATGTGCATCCAAATAATTTAATAATTACTTTGAACACCTCAAATTCAACTATGTTTGCCGTGAATATAGGTCAAATATTCTTATTCCATAATGTACTATAAATTTACCCCTTTGAATGTAGAATATATTTCTTGAATAAAATAATGCAATGAGACATCCCCCATTAGTCGTAAGTCCTTAAACAAATGCCACCAATGCAAAGAGCTCAAAAAAATATGTGATTTGAAAAAACGAGTCTCAAAACACTTATGCAGGCAAAAGTTATGGCCTACAAAAACTTGCCTTCCAAAATATCCCTAGAGTGATATTTTTTAAAAGCATCATTTTTAAAAAACTCTTGATTTTTTACAAAGAATAATAATAAGAGACAAAATCCTTCTTTTGCTCCTTACATCACCAAATATGCTTATGAATAAGAAGCAATTTACTCTTGTATTCAAAAGAAATATCATAGGCTCTAAATAAACCTTCTATGCGATTAAGCGATGATGATTCATCCCTACTTTGATATAATGTTGGATTTCTCACCAGTTTTCAATAACAAACAAAATACATTTACTTAAATCTTATATAAGAAAGACACAATAATGAAAAAAAGAAAAGTGATAGACATATAAAAATGCTTATACATAATTACATTATACAATGTCGACCTTGGACAAAAAAATCAGATTACAAATTTTAACATATATATGTATGTATTGATTGTTCATACAATATACAATGTCAACCTTAGTCAATGAAATCAGATTACAACTTTTGACATTATGTATATAACAAAAAATCTTATATGAAAATATCATCACCCGCTTTGGTTGTCCTAAGGTGATCACAATTTAACAAGGTAAATATTTTATAAATCCACTTAGAGATCCTAAAAAACCTTTATGATATAGGGTGACATGGGTGGCTTTACCTTGGCCAAGTCCAAAAAGAAGCCTTGTGTTCTAAATCATAAAATTTAAGATGAATTAAAGCAAATAACATGGAATTTTGTTCAATAACCTAGAAGGGGATCTTTTGAAATTGTACTATATATAGTTTATGTTTTTCAAAGATAGTAATACTAGACATACCATGTAGACACACCACTATTGTAACAAATATTTTGGTAATTTCCTTAAACTTATATGTAAGTTTTTTTTTATATGAAGTGTACAACTTTGGTGATTATTGAGGAATCTCATATCCCCTAGCTAGTAATGCTACATGTGCTTCACAAAGTGTGAACTAAAATGTATTCCATTTATTATGCATGATATATATGCTATAGTAAAGTTGTTTTATAGAGATAATGTCCACTACACTATTAAAAAACTAAGCTAAAAAAATAAGTAGATTCTAAACTTATTATCTATCTTGTTCTACTTGAGATACATGAAAAAAGCATGGTCTCTATATATAAGCCAAATGTAATTAAGAATACTTACCTATCCATATTAAATTACTAATAGGTTTAATGTGACTCAGGTTAACACAAATCTCAAAGTTGTAAGCTACTAAACTATTCTCTAGCAAACATCAAACTATTTATGTCTTGAATCATAATTGTACTTCTAAAATTATAATAATATTTACACATGTGACAAAAGTGTATTGATCACCCTTGCCATAATGAAATAAATATTAAAATATTTATTCAACACTATCATTTTTGTCAGTGTCAACTAAATAAAGGATGTGGTTCCCATCTAGACTTTCAAGAATAATATTCATGAAAAATCTACACAATTTATTATTCTCTAGCAAATACCAAACTATTTATGTATTTATCATAATTGTACTCTTAACATTATAATAATATTTATACATGTGACAATAATGTATTATTCACCCTTCTCACTATGTAATAAATATTAAAGAAATTATTCAACACTATCATTTTTGTTACTGTCAACTAAATAGAGGATGTGATTTCCATATAGTCTTTCAAGAATAATATTCATGAAATTTCTACACAATTTATTAACATAAGTTCTTATAAAATTGGATGTAAAGTACAATACAAAGGAACTTACAATTAAAAGTAATATAAACAATTGATTTCTCTGCAACAGACAATAACAAAATAAAGCTAGGAGATTATGCAAGGAAACAATAACAAATATAAAGTAGGAGTGTTTCATTATCCATACATAATTAATATTATTATCACTCAAGTCTAACCATGTCATAGAAAAAATGATCATGAAAAATATGCATAATAAGGAATTACCATACATATTTTCTTCACAATGCACACTAACCAAACTAAAGATTGTTGCTTTAAAAAATAATCCTAAAACTAATGTTTCATAAGATTTTCTAGGTGTAGAAGAAATAAATTTATAGCATTCATTCAAAATATATAATGATAGGCATTTAAAAATCCTATTTATTTCTATTTTTCACTTCAATATAAGTAGAGTAATTATAATATCTATCTCTTTGTTCGAGTTGAACTAACTAATAGATAAATGCTTTGACAATCCCTTTATAAAACATTAGGACTGATAAGGAAATAATACGTAATATATAAATGTAAAAAAATAATATATAATAAATATAAATATATTATAAAACAAATATAAAAGGGGGGCCACTTTTATAATATGTACATGTCCACCTTTTATAAATATAATATTAGTAATATCCATGTCGCCTCCATGTAATTGTTGGAATAAATTACATTATTTGGTACATGCTAATGTATCATATTGGGTACATCTCTTGATTAGGAGAGTGTCTTAGATTATGGGTTGAGTATTTACTTAATGCAATGTAATAAATACACAAGTATTATTAGAATATGCAATGATGTAAATGTGTATATTGTCCATGTGTACATGAGTCTAGAATAGGAATATAGTGAGTCATAGGAAGATGGAAGGCCAAGAGTCATACTCCATTATATATTGGCATTTGTAGGAAGAGAGAAAGTAAGAGAGAGTGCAAGAGCACAATAGAGTAGAGTAGTTCTCAAGTTAGATACAATGTAAAGCATGAATGAAGAATGGAGCACTTGAGGTCTCCATATTTTGTATAAAGATCTCATTTTCGTGAGATTTCATTAATAACTATTTTATGAGTATTTTCAGAAGTTTCTCATGCTATTTACATGCTTAAGATATTGCCATTATCATATAGTTAATATTGCATGTTCATTTTATACCTTGTGGTTGCATTTCCTTAAGTATATAGTATCAAAAGCTAACAATAATCAGCTAGGTAGAGGAGTAAAGGTCTTCATGGCCATCCTATATATACGTAGCCTTCCAATCTCATGTATCTCTGGCTATTTAAAGCCATGCTTGTAATGAAATGAAACATGATGGTTTTGGTATTTGCATAAATTTTGGACATGGAGTTAGTCTGACTTGAAGTCTTTAGAAATATATAACTATAAACTAGTAATTTTTTTAGTTTTGCAATTAAAAAATATTTTCAATGTGCTTCAAGAAAAAATGCGACTAGTTATTTTTAATTAGAATCATGGATCTGGATGATAAAATTCCTTACTTATTTTACCTATCAAATAGAGAGCTCATTTCTCAGTTTTTTCCTTTTTTTTGCCCCACATACGATGTACAATATTCCACTTGTTGCTTGATTTCTTCATAATTAGGGATGGTGAAACCACTCTTATTCACGAAACTATTTACCATCCTAAAGAGAGTTGTAAATATGGGAGGTTTAATATTTTATTTCATTGTTTCATATAATTCCCTTTTCATGGTAAAAAATATTTTGTGCATTCCAACACAAGCTCAGGATAAGGAAAAGTTGACTCAAACACAAAGGTTGTCCAGTTTGGAAAGTTTTAATGATAAATATATTTGGCATATAAAGACTTCTCAACCACATCCTTATAATCTCCCTTTGGCATATCTGAATCAACTCAAATAAGATGAAGGGCAAGTGCTTCTTATAAAACTAAACTTTATTTTTTTTGACATTAGAGTCAAGGAGGTGGAAGGTTGATTTATAATACTTCAAAGAGATACTATAAGGAAATATAATCAACATTAGCTATAGAATTGTTAAGCAAGCTTCAAATATGAAAATGGTTTTTTTTTTCAAGGATAAATAAAGTAAAATAATTTTAAAACTTAGTAATAAGTTGAAATAATGAGTTTGTCAACATAGGAAGGACATATAATCAACATTAGCTATAGAATTGTTAAGTAAGCTTCAAAGATGAAAATGGATTTTATTTTAAAGGATAATAAAGAAAAAAATTGAAAACTTATTAATAAGTTGAAATAATGAGTTTGTCAATATAGGAAATAATTGTTAAATCATGCACATAAGATATTCTCACAAACAATTTCTTCATAATAGACACTCATCAAACAATCAATGTATAAAATTTTAAAATAGCCTTAAAAATCTTATATCATTTTTTCACTTAAACAATAGTTATCTTTATCTTACAAGATGACTCATCATTTTCTATGATTATAGCCAACTAACAAATACCCCTTATCTATTTCAAAATACATAGAGAAGGGGAGGCCTCCTATACTTTTTGTAGAATTAAAATAAAGAGTAGGTTCCCATTGATCATATATAAACAACAAAAAATTCTAAGTTTAATTTCTATATTATATTTTAACCACACCATTATTACCACTTAATTTTAACCATGTAATATACAAAATAGGAAATTATCATAGAAATATTCTTCATAAACATTTACCAAACATCCAAAGTATAATTTTATAGAACAACCATGTAATAATTCCTCTTTCTTCTATTTTTTTGCTTAAATAGAAGTATTACTCATCTCTATCTTATGACACAATTCATCATTTTTTAAGATTATAGGTAGCCAATAGATATCCCTTCTTCATTTTAAAATATAGAGAGAAGGAGAAGCCTCTCTTCACTCAGTAGAATGAAGATAATAAATTTTCATCAAGCATATATAAACAAAAAACTACTATGTTTAATATCTACATTAGATTTTGATCGTCTCATGCAAAAATAAATCATAAAAAATATGATAATAAATTTGATGTATAATTTTTTAAGACAAACACAAATATTCTTGTTACTTGTGTCTTTCATTTGAGTGGAAGGACTAGTTATCTCTATATTTTGAGTTGATTCATTCTTTTTTAATATTATAGCCATCTAATAGGTATACCTTATGTTGGATTTTTAGCTAGATTAATCATAGGTCCCAATATCTAGGATCTTAAACAAACTCAATATTAGAGCATTCAATATCTCTAGCCAATATCAATGAACATAAAATTCATGAAATAACAATAATATATACTCACAATATTATTGATGAATCAAATATACAATTTGAGATTTGCTCTATACTTTCTTTGATTATAATATATGGAGTTTTACCTCTATAATATAACCTTAGAAGATGACTCTTCAATACATGACTATTGCATATTTGGGAGATGCATCCTATATGAAAAAAATCTCATATCTCTTGACTTTACATATTCACTTGTATCTTACATCTTACATCACTACACTTACATATATGACTCTTGTCTTTCTACACACTTGCACACTTTATTACATGACACTTGTACACTCTCACACTCTACAGACTTTATTAGATGACACTTGGAATCTTGTCACACATTAATACATACTTTCAGAGAAATATAAGTCACACGCCTTAATCTAATTTTTACAAATGTACAATTGTACTATGGAGATACTTTAGCATCTATCAAATCATGTAATATTCTCCAACACCTTCACCAAACTAAAGTTTTTTGCTTTAAAAAATAATATTTGAAATAGACTTACAACATTCATTAAATAGATATAATGATAGCCATTCAAGGATCCCATTTCCTTTTATTTTTTACTTTTGTAGAAAAAAATTATCATTTTCATAGAGTATAACTATCTAATAAGGACTACTTTAACTATCAAAACAAAAATCCAACATTATGTTTTTTAAAACATTAGGTAATAATGTGACTTAAAGTATTTAGAATATGTGCTTAAAAATTAACAATTTGTCTTTGTAGAAATATTTTAAAAGGTGTTTCTAGTATACATAAATGAGACAAAATAAATAAATTGTTTTATGTACATTTTTTTGAAATTATTGTTTATTATGCTTCGAGCACAAAATGAGACCAGAGCTTTTTATCTAGAATAATGGATATGGACCATATACTTCCTTACTTTTTTGTCTTGTCAATGAGAGTCAAATTCAACATTATTTTGGTCCATGTACAGTCTCTAGCATCCCACTTATTAATTTTTTTTTTTATGATTTGGGATATTCATGTACTGTAAATTTCACTTGACCACATGAACTCTCCTTTATGGTTGTGAGAAAATGGTGGGCATTATCAATATGTTCTTAATAAACTAAGACTTTATAAAGACCTTGACATGTGAAACCAAGAAGTCATTTTGGAAGTTCTATAAATTAAGTAATCCACCATCCTAAAATTTCTCAATCAATTTGAGTCTTCTCTCCATGGATTCCTTTATTTATTCATTGCAACCTAATAAATCATCTCTCATGGTTACATGAAATAGGGAAATCAAAAAACATATGCCTCACAAAACCCCTCAAAATTTGTTCAAGTCTATCATAGGTGTCAATTCACATGTAAAAGGTGTTGGAAATATTGAGCATGTTATGTTGTCATTGATGTCAAATATTTGATGTCAAAAATTTGATGTCAAAGAGATTTTGGCATGACAAAAATATTCTCTTCTATGGTTGAATAATTATGCAAGGCAAGACTCATCTCAAAGCAAGGAAATTGGTAAAAAAGAAAAAGTTATAATATTTATTTTTAAATATTATACACAGAGGGACAAAGGTTTGCAAGAGAAAAGTAAAGCAAAGGTTTAAAATAAAGGCCATGGTTTAAAAGAGAGGAGATAACATTATAATATTTTTAATATTATAATACTTGGGCCAAAAGGTTTTATTTGAAAAAGAAAAAGAAATTGAAGACAAGTTTAGTTTGCAAAGCCCAAAGGTTTTAAAAATAATATTATAATATAAGTTTGAAAGGTTGAAGGCGCTAAAATCTTGGAGGGCATGTTAATATTTTAATTATTTCAAAAAACGTCGACGTCAATGCATGAAGGGGAAAGCATATATAAAGGGGGCAAATTATTTTCATTTGCCTAAGGTTGAAAAATGAAGCACAATCATGAGATCCACTCGATTGTTCAATTCATTGAGGGTAAAGAAGAAGGAAAGGAAAGACACATGATTTGTTAAAGGGAAATTCCAAAAGTCAAAAGAGAGTACAACGAGTTTAAAATCACATATGGGCGGTTAGATTAGATGGTAGGGAGGCCCTGTGCTAGATCGCTGATAGAGAGAAGGTCTTGAGTTTGAAGCATGATGGGGATGTTTTTTGCTGAAGGTTTTTGGTTGAGAAATATTTCACGTCGTGTGGTAGGTGAAATAAAATCATGTGTGCCTTGGTGGTTGTGTAGGTAGCTAGCTTACGCGGTATCCTAGCACAAGCTAGGGCATGGGCTAGCTAGAGGTGGCAGGTTCGAATTGTGGCAACAACATTAGTAAGGGCACACATTTTTTAATTAAATTTGCTATAAGGTATGTGTTGGTTTTATTATGTTAGGGAGTCATAAGGGTGTGAGTTATAAAGTTTTGTTTTGCAAATAGGGAGTCATAAGGATGTGTTATAAAAGCTTTCTATTTTGCAAATAGGAATCAT
>JAQPPZ010009775.1:0-27277 GCA_028583015.1 Wollemia nobilis | reverse complement strand
GCCCGCTATCACGAAATCATGACACTTTTTGGTTTTGTCTCGCTTCTTTGATCTGCGTCCTTCTTGTCACGAAATCGTGACACTTCGTTTTTGGTCGATGTCATCTCTTACCCTATCGCAAAAATCATGACACTTTAGTCTTCATTGCCTTCTTTCTTTCTTTGCTTTTTTCATGAAATCATAACACATCCGGCTTCGCTTGATGTCATATTTAACTCACACAACCATGACCCTTTTGTCTTCAAGGCCTTCCTCTCAGTCTTTTGTCACGAAATCGTGACACTTCGTTGCCTGAGCTTCTTTCTCGCCTTACACCCGTGAATGCTAGAACATGTCACGAAATTGTGACGCTTGTCTTCATAGCCTTCGACACAACATTTTGTCAGCCTCCATGACACTTCTCCTATAGAAGACTTGCTTCCGCTTCGTCGCAATTGTGACTTTTTCACCATCCGTAAATTTTCTTACACCGGCTATGAAATATTTACAATTTAATCCGCTTAGCTTCTTCACTTCTACCCGGCTATGAAATCATGACACTTTCTCGTGATCTCAGGACGCTTTTTTTTTCATCCCGTCATGGAACTACCATGCTTCTCCTTTCGTACTCTTCCCTTGTTTATTGTCGCAAAATCGCGGATGTAGCTTCAACTTTGAGTTTTCACAATGTCGGAAAATCATGACACCCTCAACTTGACTTCTATAGCATGTTGCAAAATGCGTGCATTGGGCCTCACTTGGAACTTTGCATCATGTCAAAACCATGATAGTTCTAAATAACTTTCTCTATTTCGATCTTCGTCATCAAATCATGATACCACACTCACTATCTTTTTCGCGATTAGTGTGTCACTTAAATCGCGACACCTTTTCTTCCGCATAACTTTCCAAGGCTAATATGTCACTAAATCACGACACTTTTCCTTCTCTCAAGGGGCTCCACTTTTGAGTCGCAAAATGCGACATATCACAAAATCACGACACTTTCCATCTTGCTCTCCTGCCTTCTCCAACGTGTCACGCAAATCATGACACTTTTTGCTAGAACTTTCTCTCGCTCAAACATGTCACGAAATCATGATAGTTTTGCCAGCATCTTTATCCTTGAAACATGTCGCTAAATCGCAACAGCTTTGCTGCAAGACTTTCTCTCTCTCCGAAACATGTCGATGAAATCGCGATACTTTTTCCGCACCACTCGTATAATTTCTTTCTCTCTTTACTTGTCTTTTCTTGATATTTTGCAAATCGTTTATCATCTGATCTTCTTGAAAACTCATTGTCCAAACTGAAACCTTCATCAAAACACATTCTTTGACATCAAACCAAATTGCTTCAAGACCTTCTTGACATCAACTGACAACATCTACACTTAGACAAAGGCAATGCACCCAAGGTACCCAAATGCTGCACAATAACATTAGGGACTCTATGACTGCCCTAGCAACTTAATGTTTCGAAATGCTCACCCACACTCCCATGCGATGAAGGAAGCATTAGGTGGTAGATATGAGCTATCATTTGTCACATTTGAATTTTTGCCCATCAAATCAGAATATTGCCTCACCCCCGGAGTGAATTCTAATATTTGGCCCTGGTAGGGCTTAATCCTAGTTTTAATTCATCCCCGGGTGGAACTAGATATTGAGCAAAGTTCTTGAAGGTGCCAAATTGACTTCTTGACATTTCAAAACTATTATGAGAGAAGCAGACTCACTGCTTGACTCTGGGGCTGCCATGGGTTGTGTGTTTCACGACGGTGTTTGCGCTCGTTATTGAATCGGATTAAAAAGTATTTGGTGGGAACCACAAATGCCTTCCTTTTGGGATGCACTCGTGTGCAAGCACGGTGCAAGCAAAATAGATAATCGAAGCACTAATGATTAGGGTTTCTAGTACCCGACTAAATTTTTATGCCCCAAAAGAAGGGATATGGGTATAGTGATCTTTGAATCCTTGCTTCTAACGAGCTGTTGGGAACTCAATTCAAGTGTTAACCTTTTTCGGGAAGGTTACTTGGAGATTGGACATTGATCAGTCATGAATAGGCAAAGGGCGCAACCTTTTGTCTATGGGAACCTGAGTTCATGATTCATGAATTCCAAGTGATTGAACGCCTTGTGATTATTGCTTGTTTGCTGCCCCAAGGTGGAGCTGATTGTCTTTTCTAATGATTCTTTGAATGCATGTTGTTTTCATGATTGGGTGTGTATTTGTTGATTGGTGACTATAGTGACTACCCCATCAAGCCACGAATAGATGAGGGAATGACCAACATGAGAAAAGCGATGACGCTGGACCCCCCAAGATGACTTGCAGTAAGGGTGCCCATAGATGTTTTAGTTTTAAATGTGTGCGCTTTTTAACATTTAGACCATTTTTGGTGGGTAGTTAACCCTTTTGGTGACACTTTTTGGAGTTGAAATTATCAAAATCTGCCTCTCCCGCTGGAGTGGTCCAGCCATGGTGCCTTCTTTGCTGAGTAGGATGGTGACAATTTGTAACCCCAACATCTTTTTTGTATGTCAAAATGTCAGCATGACGACGCCTTCGTTCGGCAACTCTATGGTATTGCTATTTTTGGGTGGGTTTTGACCTTTTCGGTGATGTTGTTTGGGGATGAAATTTCGAAGATCCCATTTCTCCGTGGAGTGGGTCCCGCTATGGTATCCTTATTAAGGTAGGATAGTGAGGATTTGTGTCCCCGACATCTATTTTGGTGGTCTAGAATGTCAAGTGCAAAGCACTCTCATTGGATAGTTTTATTGCTATTTTTGGTGTATTTTTGTGCATTTTTGCTATTTTTGAAATGTTTGCTCTATATTCGTCCCTAGGTGGGACGAATTCTTGCTGGAGCATTCTTTACAGTGAGGATGAGCACTGATCAGAGTGCCCGTCCTAGGGAGGAACGATTACAGTTCAAAAGTCACATTAAAAAAGCCAAAACTAGGTTTTGGGCTCATTTGCACTTGTTTTTTCCGGCATTTGGAGCTTTGAGGAGGACGAGGTCACTTATGAGCTAAGCGCTGCCAGTCTTTCCACCACCATGAGTGCATGAACCGGATCAGAGGGCAGAGGCCGAAGGATAATAGTGAACTCCTCTTTATTAGTCTCTTGTATTACGCTTGAAAATCGCAAGCTATTTTTCGCTTTTTTTGTACTTGTTTTTCAAATTTAAAAATGAAAACCTTAGTGAAATGAATGTGTTATTTTTGTTTTGGTATGGCTTCATTAAAACGAGGCTGAAATCCTAGTAGAAACCAGTGTTTATTTGTGTTCATTTTTTGCATACTACCAGAACTCCTAGGCTAAAAAAGCAATACCCAAACTTAGCTAAAAATGTAGGTTAACCCTAGTTAACAAAGGTCAAAACTCGAGCTTAAAAACTTATCAAAATTGAGCTAAAAATCAGCTAACATAGTTTTGTGGTAAAACTTCGTATCAACCCTAGTCATTTTTGTTGTTTGTGTTTGATTTATCAATGCAGGATTAAAAACCCTAGATTGTCTTCAACTGTTTGTAAGTTATGATTTTTTGTTTTTGTTTTAATTTATCAATTGAGAGTATAGGGACCTAGGTTGACAAAATTAATTTTGTAATGTTTGAATTTTTTTGTCTTAATTTGTCAATTTGAGTATAAAACCTAGGTTGACAAATTGCTTGTTTTTCTTTTATAATTATTTGTAGGTGTACACTTTTTCATGATTTTAATGTTTTATTTTATTTTCTTTATGTGTGATGTGAAGAGCCTATATCATGTTCCAAATATTTCTTCTGCTTATATAGCCGTGGGTCGACTGGGAGTGGCTGGATGCCCGGGGTCAAGCAGGGACTAACGGGAGCTAGTGATTGGGGAACGGGTCGACCTGAAGGGCCGATCAACTTGTGGGATCCCCAGAATAATACTTTTCATCGCTCAATAGGGGATATGATAGTCACTTTGGAGGATGTCTATCGTATTCTTCCATACTAACAGATGTACTTTCAATCAGACAACATCATGGGATCACTGATATGCTAGCATGAGCACGCTACTTCGGGCATGGGGAGGAGTTAGGGGTGGATGGTCCGAAGGGAGGGTAGAGGTTGACTTTCGTATGGGTGGGATCTTAGTTTGATGTGTGAAGCCAGAGGGGTGTGTTGGGAGTGAGGCACTCGGGCATGCATGGCCTCATTTCCAACATGTTGCTACCTCGACTCGTGATGCGAGATATTCCATGGAACCCGCCGGATGTGGTCTATTGACTAGTGGAGTGTTCAATGCATGAGCCTTTGATAATGAGAGATGGAAACAAATGTGTTGCCAGCGAGATCTATGGGGGAGCTATACGAGGTCCACTATCGAAGGTAGAAGGGGATCAGCTTGCGCCCATTCAGAACAGAGAGTCAGCCTAGACAAAGATAGTGGTGGAGATGCCAAGCACAGCTATGGATGATGGGAGCAGAGATGGCGTATAAGGGTATAGGTTACGTGAGTCTATGTGAAGTGTGGTCTAAGGAGAAGGAATAGGAGTCGACGGTCAGCAGTGTCGTAGGGCACTATTCTCGATGTTTTCACTTAGCTTTCTCTAGGGGAGGTGTTCCTGCACAGATCAGACTAGGTCCACCCTGGACAGGTCGGAGAGGTTCCTGGTACATAGGGAGTGCTGGTTGATTGTGGACATGGGACCAAGCAAGAGTTCTTCCCGTGATAGCCGTGACACGACAGCTTGGGATGTGCCAAGGGTTTCCCCGGTGAGCCCATGGTCTGCCCACGACGAGGGGACGATAGACTCTAGACTGATCACCATCGCACCATTGGGCGAGGATTTTTGTAGCTGTAAGTGACGACATCCCGACCAAGGGATGACGCTTGTGGACTACCATAGATTATGACCAAGTGGTGGATACCGTGGCGATGGCAAGGAGAGGGGCCACTAGGGAGGCGCGGAGTGCACAGTGTGTGGGAGGGTGCCAAGGCACTAGGAGATGATTAAGAGATCCTCTAGAGGATGCAAACATGGTGAGAGGTAGATGATGTGGGGTGCAAATTATGGTGTTTTGAACTGCTGAAGATGCAAGATGTCATGGGAGCAAGTGGGATCCAGATGGTGCTTCTATTCTAGATTCACCTATGCAACTGTGTAGTGGCGAAGGACACGTAGGCGTGTGGGTGTACGCCGAGAATGTGGCATTGGCAGTCGCCACTTGAGGTGAGAAGGAGGAGTCAGAGGCTCAGAAGAGAGATATCTCCTTATGGCTCAACTAGTAGAGAGAGAGAACTCATGGGCTACGCATCATTGACAAGATGGGGATATCGATGTCGCATGGGAGAGGACTTTCCTACCACGTAGTTGGTGATGGGCAGACATGTAGTAGTGATGTACCATTGCTGTGGATGTTGAGTGGTGTCAACATAAAATGGATTTAAATGGAGAGATCATCCACCCCAAGGAACAGGTAACGCAGCCCTTTGTAGGTGGCTCTTCACAATCGGGATGAGGGGCAATGATACGAGCATTCAGCATCATCTCATCGCAGTGGATTGATGAGGTATGGGGAGTAGGCGTTGGATGGGGGGGCTATGAGTCGCCCAAGGGGTCCCATAGGACCTACACCTCGTGGGGTAGTTCCCAAGAAGACCAGTCCTCCGCTTGATCATGGTGGTCGACGCCTTAGGCTTTGGGGATTTTTGATCCTTTGTATTTTGTTGTGGGGTCACAGGAACTCTGCTCATTGTAGTCATGGGAATTTTTTGATGATATATACGTATGACTTTATTTTGTTTATGCGCATGTGATAATTTGATTTTATGCACGATGATTGATGAATATGGATGTATGCATGTTGTACCTTATATTGATGGATGCATATTTTAACGAAATGCAAATGTTTTCTTTTTTTTAATTTATATGATATGCAAATGGAACAGATGAATTGACTTTGTGATTTTTGCAATGATCAAAAGAGACCTGCTCAAAATTCTAAGGCTTTCCAGGCCGGGTATCTGTGACCTGATCTCTTCTTTTATGTACGAGCTATTTTTTTGTATTTTTTGATGGCAATGAAAGACAACAAGTTGCTTTAGAATGTAGGTAGGGAAGCGAGACTCGATGCTTTAACTATCTGAGAGACTTCAAGGTATGAATCAGACTTTTTTTTTGACCAAGTTATTTCACATCCCTATGTGTGCACTGAGTTCATTTATGTGGTGTTGATGCTCAAAGCATGCAATAGGGTCGGCCAACCAAACTTGTACCGAGGATCACCTGATTAGCTCCACTAACTTATTTGTTGTATTTAGTTTTTGGATTAATCTACGATGCTATCGTAGGAGACCATAAGCTAGCTCATCCACATGCAAACATTGATCTCGCACACAAAAGTTACCGTGATAGATATATCATCATTAGTAAGGCAGAGGTTTACCACCAAAGACTAATAGGCTATCCACCAAACCAAGATCGAGGTTTGCCTCATGACCTATTGGAATGGTCAGAGAGTTCTAGGGATTCAAGTCTCGACTCTCTCTTTTGCTTCAATTGTATTGGGATACTTGTTTTGATAGTGATAAAATCACTATTTTTTTTGTTTTTTTTTTTAGCAAGGGATTTGGAATAATGATGCATGAGGATCACTATTGTTGGTTTTGATGTATGCACTTTGGTTGGGATGTCAATTTTTTTTTTTTTTTTTTTTTTTTTGGAGTTTTGACGTTTTTGAAATTTGTGATGTTTTGGTAACTTTTGAGAACTTGGGATTCTTGGGGAATTGGGTGGGAAGATGCTTGTCCTTTGCCAAATCTCAAGATTTTGGGGGTCAATAAGACAGTGGGAGAGCATACAACCATTTTGCTGCGTGACCTCGGATTGCTTTGGGTAGGTTTCATCATTCTGCTCGAGACAACTTGGGAATTTTTTATGTTTGAGTTTGTGTTGGGATGCTACATACCAAGGTGTGTGATCCAAGTAGAACTCTACCTTCATAAAATTTGTCCCACTTTGTATAGTATTTGGCTAGACAAATATTGGTTGCTCGAATGACAAAAATATTGATACATTTAGTGACCACTCACTATGGTATGGTAACAGAAGTGAATGGTATTTATTTAGGATGACTATTTACAAAAGTAGAGAAATGTGGAACAAGATGGATTGGCGTAGTACTTAGCCTATGGTGCCTTTGACTCATATGACCACAAAATATGGCAATGTATGGATGTGATGCTTAATGTAGCTATATATATTTTTGTGTTTTTGATGGAATGATTTTTGTGAGTATGAAGATGCAGAGATGCAAAAAGAGGTCTTTATTGTTGTGATGATTTATATGCATTGGAAATGAGATGCAAATTTTTGTTATTTTTGATGATTTTATTGTTTTTGAATTTCCTTATTTTTGACCAAGCGATTGGAGGGAACCCTTGGAGCATTTGGGTTGACCAAGTGATTACGGGAACCCTGGAGATTTTTGCTGACCCGGTTGATGAATCCTTCGAGCTGCTTTGGGCAACCAAGGATTGTTATGGGAATCCTTGAGGCTTTTGGGGATTGACCAAGCGATTATGGGAATCCTTGGGGCTTTGGGATTGACCAAGTGATTATGGGAATCCTTGGGGTTTTTGGGATTGACCAAGGGATTAGAATATTTGGGTATTTGGGATTGACCAAGACAATGGTAATCCTTGGGGCATTTGGGATTGACCAAGTGATTATGGAAATCCTTGGGGCGTTTGGGTTGACAAAGCAATTATGGGAATCCTTGGAGCATTTTGGGGCCATGGATCTTCTAATAAGGAATGGCTTAAATGACTGATGTTCAAGTGGTTCTAGTTCCCTTGATTCCGTCAAGAGAGGCTAGCCTAAGATGTTCCAGTCCATCTTTTCTATCAATTACATAGGGACCTAACCGCTTCCATGAACTTGTCCCTTAGATTGACGACAAACTAGAGTTTTCCAAGTTGGTTCCCTTCAATACCAAGTCACCAACCTAAAAGTCCCTCAAATTAACTTTCATGTTGTATGCTTTCTTAAGTTGTTCTTGATAGATACATAAATGCTCGAGAGCATTAACATCGTCGTTTTCAAGCAACGAAGCTGGTCTAATCGAGCCTACCATGCAAAGTATCATCATCGATGAACCTTCCAGCTGATATGCTTAGGGAAGGAATTCTCCCAACTCCGAGAGGCATGACACCAAGAGCCATACACGAGTAAAAACGGAGTTGCCCCAATGGGCGTTCGAATGTTGGGTGCGATAAGCCCATAGGGCAAGTGGGATCCTTGGATGTGCCGTAATCCTTATGTGGACTGCTTATGACTATATTTTTGAGGATGGCAATGAGCATTTTGTTTGACGCTCGCTTGCCCATTTTCATGGATAATAGGGTGTCGAAAACTCTGCTAAATTTTGTACTTTGTGGTCAAAGCATGCATGTCTTTGTTTTTGAATGATGTCCCATTATCCAAAATTATCTGGATGGAATAAAATGACATATGATGTTGCAGTAAAAATGAACTCCATAATATTGTGGTCCCGTCGTAGAGTGTAAGCGGAACCGCTTCCACCCACTTGGTAAAATACGTTGTGGTCTGAAAGATAAACGGGTGATGAAATGACGATGCAGAGAGACATTTCTAATTAGATCTAGCCTCACCGTGAAAATGGCTGGCTTTTATTGAATCGACCGCAAGGCCTCGGTAAGGTACATATGTCAAATTAGCATATTTGAATTTCATGTACTTATTTACATATGCACAAAAATCTCGCCTAAATATGGCCAATAATATCCCATGCGGAGAATGCGCTTTGCGTAGGACTTTCATGTTCACTAAAGTGGCCACCGGCACGTACCATCATGCGCTTGGTTGATTGCCCAAGTTGACTCTTGTTGGTCCAAGCAACGGTTGAGGATTCCTTCATAGCTACAACGGCACAAAACGTTCCTTAACAAGACATACTTTGCTGCTTTCTGCTTGAATGCTCATTTCACGACATTGATCAATCCATAGAGATTACCTAACTTGAAGCCATGAGCAAGGTGACATGCCACTCTACATTGTTTTTGGTGGATGGGAAATTTAATTTAAATGGATAGAGGCATTGGAGAACCTTGCGGTGTGAATAATACTATTCCCGTGCCACCACCTTGCTCACATTTAGAACCATCGAAATAAGCAGTGTCGGCCCGTGATACTGTGCTCATCGAAACTGTGATTCTAAGACATGGAAGACCCCATCATCGGGTAGCTCTATGACAAGAGACCGATCATCTTCGAGATGAGCCTAATAGTTGATTGGCTATGACTCGACCTTTATGGATTTTTGTCCAATAAACTCTATGTCAAATTTCCACAACAACATGATCCATTTTGTTGTACGACTACTATGATAAGTACGACCATCATGTATCACAATGGATTCTCCTTAGACACAACATATGTCCTGTTGCTCAACATGTAATGGCATAGCTTTTATAGCAAACACCACTACCAAGCAGTTTCTTAACGTATGCATAGTTAAGTTCATAATCGACTGTGGTGGCTAAGATAGTAAGTATCATGTTATTTGTGAAGTCTGGCTCTTCTTGGCTAGCATGGCACTCAAGTCACACCTCAAGAGAGTCGAGATGTATAAGTAACACTCCCTGGGTCTCGGTGGTTCCACACTGCGCGGGGCAGCAAAATTGTTTAATGTCATCGAAGGTCGCCTAGCACTCGCGTCATCCCAGCTGAAATGATACCCCCTTTGCACAACTTGTTCATGGTTGGCACTGTCGTATAGCTTATGAAGTGCTTTCTGGATCGATGTGGCCTTTCCCTACGGACTTCGAGTCGCTTGATGGTAGTTGGGGAAATATTTCAAGGATTTCCTTGACTTTGAGCTTGGGGTCGGACATCGAAACATCGATTTCAGACTATGAAACCCAAGAGTTTTCTAGATGGAATGCCAAATACGCACTTCTTGGGATTCAGATTTGACTTTATGTTCCATGAGGTGATCGATAATCTTGCTTAAGTCATCGAGATGATCTCAGGGACAAAACAGCATTTGGGCAACAAAATCATCCATGTAGTCTTCCTGGCAAAAGTTTTGCATGTAATCATGCAGGAAGATGTACATCATGGCACGTTGGTAGGTGGCGCCAGCATTTTTAAGGCCAAAAGGCATGACCTAATAAAAGTGCTGTCCCCCAAGGCATTGTGAACACCATTTTTAGCTGGTCTGGGTTGATACAAATTTTATTGTACCGAGAAACCGTCCATGAGGGAAAGTATTTCCTTTCTTATGACTCCGTCAGGCATCCACCAATGCGTCGATGCGTGGCAATGGGAAAATCATCCTTAGGACTGCGTTTTATTTAGATCTCAAAATTAGGTGCATATGCGAATCCTCCCGCTCAGCATTTTGATGGGCACCATGTTGGACACCATGGTGCGTAATCCATGTGGATGTGACAAACAATCCACAGCTTTTTGTAATTTGTATTTGACCATAAAGGCCACTCGTTGGATTACCTTACATATTTTTTGCTTAATGGCTTGTGTAGACACCAAAATAGCACCAACCCGATTAAGTGACTACAAACACTGATCGCATTGATATGTACACAGCCTTCGGTTAGCCCCGGGGTCAAACAAAGGGTCCTAGCCACTCACATTGCAAATCTTAGAAGGTCGAAAAAGTAAACAGAATAAAGATGGTCATTTTAACAAGCCTTCATCAAGCAAGCCTTCATCAAGCGAGCCTTAGTCAAAAACAAAGTCAAAACAACGCCCATCAAAGCAATCCCCCACTAAAACCAAGTCTAAATCAAAAGTGGGCCTCGGCCGAAGTGTCGCGATATCGCGACGTCGCGATATCACGACACTTCGATGCCAAGGCTTTGCCTTGGCCGAAGCTTCACGATTTCGCAACACTTCGGCACCCAGGCTTTGCCTTGGCCGAAGCGTCATGATTTCGTGACACTTCGGCGCTCAGCCTTTCCTTGGTCAGGCATCACGATTCTCGGGGCATTTCACACCTGCTTGTGCCCTTGGCCGACGGGGATTTCGTGATACTTCGATGCCCAAGGCTTGCCTGGCCGAAGCGCATTATTTCATCACTGTGCTCAAGGCTTTGCCTTGGCCAAAGTGTCATGAAATCGTGACACTCAGATGTCTGCGCTTTGCCTTGGCCGGGCAAGGTCACGATTTCACAGACACTTCGACGCCCAAGGCCTTGCCTTGACTGAAGTTCTCTGCGGATCGTGACACTTTAGTGCCTGGCGTTGTGGTCTTTGGTCGAAGTGTCACGATATCACGATACACTTGCACCGAGGCATTTTTTGGCCGAGGGGGCATATCGCGACGTCGCGATATCGCGACGTCGCGATATCGTGACACTTCGGCTGTTGCGACTAGGCGGACTTCAGCAGACATTTAGAGGCAAACATTATGCCATTCATAGGCAAAAATTTCACCATTCAAGGGTAGGCATTGACCAATCAGAGGCAGGCGGGGATCAATCAAAGGTACAGTATTGAAGGCACCTAAATGACAAGGTGGCAAGGAAGACAGCATTTATGACTCTGCCTTGCATGTGCACGTAGTGTGCAGGTTGGCCGCTGTAAGACCGTCGAAGGTAGTCATGGAAGCCCAAGTCACGAGGACTTCTCCTACCTCCTGTGCAGCATGGCCACCACGTGCATCCCCACGTGACTGCTAAAGAGACCCCGTGTGTCTATAAAAGAAGGGATTTTCCCATCCAACAGGAGAGGTTAACGAGCATTTTAAAACACAACGAAGTGCTATTGAATCCCGAGACTAGATTATATCGCTTGGGTTTTCACCCTTCATCCGTAATCTCTTGTGAAAGAGAGGTTGGTGGGTGGTTTCGTAAGCTGCACAAACCTTCAAACCAGCATACATTGGATCACAGTGAACTATTAATTTGCCGACAACACATAATCTTGGATTTTGGGCCAATTCCCGGTGGATTAAGGCCAAAGTCGGATTTTTACTAGGGCGGCCCTCCGTTTGGGCATCCCACCTACGGCTTCGTTAGTATAAGCATACTATTTTCAAATACATAACAACAAATTTTTACGTTTTATATATATGTTGTTTTAGGAAATGTTAGAACAACAAGATATGTTTTATATGTTTGAACATATGCTATTTTCGAAGGTTCCAAAACAATGTGTTTGATGCTTTATATATTTGAATATATGTTGTTTCCAAATGCTTTAAAACAGAGCTTATGCTTTCAATGCTTCTGAGATATATATATATATCTTTGCATCAACATCCTCGCATTGCACTTTACATCCAATACATCTAGAATTGCATTTTAGCTTGTTTAAATAGTTAATAGATCTATCTTGCATCATGCTTTAAATATCTCACAACCGATTTAATTTTTGATTGAATGTTGTCCCGCATTATGTTCTATCCTCTGTTGCAGTGTACTGCACAATGTTCCTTTTCATGTTCCCCTAACGCAGTAAAGGCTGAATCGTAGGATAAACACGTAAAAAGACTCACGCCATCGGCCGTGGCAATACGTTGGCCCGCCCACCTTGCATGTGGGGCATGCGGATAGGAAGAAGATTGTTAATCATGACCGTAATCGAGAATATGTCACTGGGAGACTTATTGTAACCGAATCGAATCTTATTAATAAAAAAGGTTTGGGCTCTCGCTTTTTAATTTGATTATATCGTACATTTCATGCTTTTTCTCATGTTTGCTGATTCAAAGTTCACTTTTCATTACATCTTAATACTATTTTTCTTCCGAAATCTCATGCTTTGAATGGCGATCACGGTGGGACCGTTCCAAAATTTTTTGATCACAGAAACTAATCCGATTTGTTGTGTTTGTGCTTAACAGGTACCTTTTTTTCTCAAGCCGAAGGTCGAAACAAACAAGTCCTCATTTCAAAAGGAGGTAAGGAGGGTAAAGTTCTAAAACCGTCATCGTCATTTTCTGCTGTGTTATTTCTGTTTAATTTATTTGTTGATTTTTTTTTTTTACTGTCATTTTTTTTTATTATTAAAGAAAGGTAGGCAATTTTCTTGCTTTATTTAATTAAAAAAATATATATTTTCAAATTTCTACTTGTTGTTTTCTGGTTTGTAGTATTTGTGTGGCATAGGGAAAGTTTCTTTTTGCTGCTTGTTTCATTTTTTTTTAAATAAAATGAACCACACATTAACGAGACATGGTAAAATTAAACTGCTAGCCTTGTTGTAAACCCTGTATCTGAGCAATACCAAGGGTGGGTCTATCACCATCTTACTAAAGCTTTTGCATCCATTTCCTCGTTGATTGTCACTATTGTTAGCAAAAACTCGACGAAAGCTGACCGAGTGTTGCTGGGATGATTCACACTGAGGATAAGTATTCTATGGTAGGTGTCATTACCGGACAATCCCCTTTCGTACCACCTGTTCCACGTAATTATCTGGTTCCCACGTACCTATAGTTTCCCTCTCGGAAGGGCGGGTATATAGAGAGGTTGGTATATTGGTCCGGCAATGGTATATTTAAGAGGCGACCTTTATGGCAGTCATATGAGCCAAAATTTTAAATACGAAATGTTCTTACAAACTTGCAAAAACAAAATAAAACATCAAAATGCACTAAACCCGCTTATAGACATGCTCATCAAATCTAAAAGATAATCATGATTAAAAAGTGTGATGTGTCTTATTTCTCGCTTATGTAAACAAAAAGATAGATCATCACAAAAACCGCAGATAAAACTGACAGAGAGTAGAGAAGCACCACAATGGTGTACACCCGTAGCCAAGCCCAATCAAGGGTAGACGTCGTAGAAGTTGCAGAAAGAGAGGGCGCAGTTGCCTTCACTTTACCTTTGAGGACTTGGCCATGCCCGCCTCATGGCCCTGGCTCACAAGAAATTCCACATCAAAGCCACTTCAAAAGGAACTATTGGGAACCTCCCTCATTGGGTATGCCCATTCAACACACTTCTTTCGGGAAGATGCTTTACATGTATATCTTAATGTAGGTAGACAATCGCTCTCGAGGCTAGATTCAATGGCCGAGCTCGAGCGGGCCGCCAGAGAGGCATAGTGTCCATGAGGAGAGACAAGATGAATACGCTAACCTCTTCTTTGCCTCACATTCAAACAGAAAGACAAAATCCAAAGCGTAGTTTCTTTACACAGACTTGTTAACTTTGGGTCAAGCCCCCTTTCAAACCCAGCGAGAAGCAACACGAGAAAGCCATCGTTCCTCGGGTGGAAAACAACAGCGTGGAACTCTTGCATTTGCACTTTCAGGTATCATGATCATACATCGAGGCCGTAGCCTGGCAATGTCGCTACTCGACGTAGGAAGCAAACCCATTGAAATTTTAGATCAAAAAATCAAGGCAAACACATAGGGAAAAACATTTAAGCCTCCCCAGCAAAAGAGGGTAACCAGACAAATCGGCAGCCGCCAGACATGCCACTCGCGGGCCTAAATCTCGCATCTTGAGCAAGGTTATCGTAGAGTTAGAGCAGGTTTCAAACGCCTCGAATAGAGCGCATGCAACACAAAGCGATGAGTTGCGTCATAAACTACCCAGAAGGTGCCAACCCTCACACCAAAGAGCCGAACACAGAGAGGCAGTAATCCATGGGGCAGACAAGTTCCACGACCTCGTCAAGCTTGGCTTTTGAGACCTTATAGACCGAGAGGGAGGCTACTCCCCGAAATAATGATGGGTACCTCAACAAAGGACTCAACGGTTACAGTTTCAGAGACTCCTCAAGAATTTTATGAGGAGAACCGTAAATAGAATCGGCTGAAATGCCCCATCAAGGTGGGATGGTTGCCACCTCTGCCCACCCCCCATGTCTCCGCCTCCCCAGTATAACTCACATAATGGAGCAAACAAAAAGAGGAAGAAATAAAATATTTCGATGCATACAAAGCGCTATTAGAGCGTTTGACGTGGAGACAAAAGCTTCTCGGGCATCAAAAACCCACATTGCGTCAACTCCAGTCATCCACCCATCCCCTGCCCACACCTCTTTACCCCGAACATTTCAAGTTGCCTTGACTGGCGGCTTTAAAGGTGAAGAGGATGCACAAGAACATGTCACAAGGTTCCTAAGTCAATGCTTCCAAGAATCCAAGATAATGATGCATTGTTGCTAGGAAATTTCATAACCAGCATTCGCAGCCCCGCTCGGATTGGTTCACACAATTACCCAAACACAACATAAACAACTTAGATCAATTAGTAGATGCATTTCTCTTGAATGCTTTGCCTTCAACACAAGAAAGAAGGCATCACCGAGTGATCATGCCACCTCAAGCAATATGAGGAAGAAATAATGGCAAGATATGGAAATCGATGGAGGGCTTTGCTTTCAAGCTACCCTACCGTCCCCTATGTCTCATCTAACACAAATGCCGCACAATGTAGCTTGCTTAAAATAAATCTCTTCAGCTCATTGGGTCAACGTGAAGAATACGACAAATTAGAAGAAGATTTGGCTAAGCCGCAGTTATAGAAGAGATTAAGAAATAAGGCACAATCGCTAAATAAGCCTAAAAAGAAAGAGTGGAACAACAAACCACTAAACTGGACAACACAATCACAACCCATCACAAGTTAACCAAGTTGTAATAAATGCTCCCAAGCTCCGGAAGAAATGCAACCCCAAAAGGCTAATTGCCAGTGCAGCAGCTGCCTCCTAAGTTACGAAGAGACAATAAGAAACAGGAGCAAATCAAGAAATTTCTTCACCTCAGGCGACCACTCCCTTACACGGAGTCTAGGGACTCCCTATTTGACCGCTTGTCGCCGACAAATCTAGTTACCCGCAGATCCACAAATCGTAGACCCTAACGCTCCCAGCCTAAGGGATACAGAGAGGTAAATTAGACAGATTCCATAGGAGAAGGGGACATGATTTAAACAGAAGGTCGAAATTTAAAGGATTAATCCAAGATCTAATCGACAATAAAACATTGGCCGTGGACAACTCTACAGCGCCAAAACAATCAACAAATGTGGATATTCACACCTTGCCTACCCACAGCACAAAGTGCAACCTCTGCATTAATGAGGTGTGCTAAGTAATCTTCCCTATGCAAGGATTGTGGGAATTATTAGCATGGGTTGACAAGGAACAAAATTACCTGAGGATTGCCCTGTGGGCTACGAGGGAAGTTCTACAACGTCGCAAACTCGCAACGCCCACTGCAGCTTGCTCCGCCTTGTGACTCGGGGTCACTGCTGACATTGACCAAACTCACGTAGAGTTTATGCATCACATCGGCTAGGCTTTCCATTTACGAGCTTGTCTAATAGTCAACACCTCAGAGAAGCTCTTATGGAAATATTAAAAAGCCATCGAATTATAGCCTCACGTACAAATTATTTCAAACAACTTTGTGGGACATGTGAAATGATGGCAGAGTCATCATCACCTTCTGGGAGAGAGGATGAAGCCGTTAATATCGAATGACACACGTATCCACCCCCGCACATTATCGCACGGTCAACAGATCCCGTACAAGAGAGTGCCGGTAGATAATCGTCTGCCTAGTAACATCATTACCACCGTAGCACTAAAACATTTAAAGCTTCCACCTCTCATATCATAGCCTCCACGCACACCGCTTTAGATTTTAACGATGCAATATGCTTTATAGTCTAATGGGAGGCGAGCTCCGCCCCATCCGTGGAGGGACAAAGACAATACCAACATTAAACATATGTGTTGAAGGCGATATGGCTTACAATATACCGCTAGGCGGCTCAATTTGGGACATGAAGTGTGTCCCTTCCATCGCTCACTGCTTTCAGCGTATGCTTTGAAGGAGAAATACATGTAGTCCCGATGGACTTAGAACCCTTCAAGTATTGCACACGCGGTACAATTAATGCCTCACGACCCCTCCCTTTAACGCATTTGATTTCCAATTAAATCCATCTAAAAAATGGTCCAATACCGTAGGCACCACCGGTGACCAAATCACCAAAAATCCTAGCCAGGTGAATCCTCACTATCCGCTCCTTCATTACCAACTCTTCACCTATCAAGTGCTAAATAGAAGGACAGAAAACATATATCATGGAAGAGGCTCACTTCTAGAAGAGGTGTCGCCCACAATTTCAATGGTATCGTAGGAAACACCTAGCACTACGGAATGATTCCTAACCCACCAAACATGGAAATGGACTCAAGAAGTACTCCCATTCCCTTCCCTCCCAAGCATCAACAATCACTATTGAAATGGCTGCCACTGGCCTCGGGGGAGTATTTAGTGCAGAAATGTTATGGCAACGCCCGCATTAGAGTCGGCACAAGATATGGGGAGATTCCTCGCTTCCCATAGGAATGCTGGTTCATCTAGGGTCACCCACCCAAACTGCATACAAATTTTGTGTATGGGGCCTTGATCATGGTCTTGAACCATGCAAACGAAAGGAAGCAGACGAAGAGCCTTTTTGTTGAAAACAGCAAACTATCTCACCCAAACTTTGCCCTAATATCTTGGCCAATGCAATTGGCATGGATACGGATAGGTAGATATGAGCAAGGGACACGGGTCCTTCTCCAACCAAGATATCGATGCCATATGATAAGTCAGGAGTGGGGTTCAACCCACCCCCGCCTAGACATCTTGGTCAAAAGGCCTGAAATAGGCAACAAGGAGGGATTGGCACCAGAACTTAGTGCCAAATCCTAATGGCTGTAGACATACATTGGGAGATTACCTCCTATGGTCAACAAACACCCTTGAAAACAGAGTAATCCCTCTCCTTTGCTAAGAGAGAGGCAAAATTTCAGACATTAATCCTCAAAGAGAACATCAACGGCTTCCGAAAATATTTCTGAAGCTGTTCCCCTCAGAGGTTCTAGTTGAGTCAATACAGTGTCAAGAGAATTAGGTCCCTCCACCAAGAGTGGAACAACTGCAACGCGACCAGACAACCTCCTCAATGAACAAGGAGAACCCCACTGGCGCAAGCAACGGTGGCAAGAGAATGAACATTTTGGGTCTCCCGAAAGTGATTCGAAGATGAGACCGAGATGGACTATCTTAGACATGATCACATAATTACCGCCTTTTAACTCATGAAGATCTAATGGGACAAATGGGCATAAGGTTAGGCATGAATGGTGGGTAGACCCAAAGAAGGTGGGACCAAGTGTTGGATCCATGGCTCCAAATTTACAATGAGCACCGTCCACCCCGAGACCCTATCATGATAATAGTGCCGAGGGAAGACCCTGTCCTCATTTCAGCACATAGGGCCAATTCGTTCGTGCCCGTTCCCCTAGAGCTACATCCAGAAAGATAGAGCATCTAAAAAATTTAGGTTATCACATTCCACGATAATGGAGACCAAATTCATTCCATCTACATGATCTCCATTGACGGACTGCACTGAGCGCAATCCTACTGATTCAAAGACGCTTTCTCATTGCATATAGAAATAGATGCCATCGACTGGAACGCATCAATTCACCTTAATCACCATCGTAGCACGGCATTTCGATGAAATGATCATTTTGCACTGTGGACAAACGCGATATTTTTCAAGGAAGAGGAACCCGAGGTTCCCAATGCGTATCTAAATTCGCCTAATGATATCCATTAGATCCCGACTCACATCGCTTGGAGGATGGTCCCACATGTCGCCGAGAGATGAATTAATGTAGATATCGGCACGTATCCAATGAATCCACAGACATTCTCAAGTCAGGTGAAAGTCTTTCCCCGAAGAGCAAGCGACTACATTGCCCTTCTCAAAGAGAAGAAGAAGGTTTTGCATGGTCGCATAAAGATATGCCAGATCAGGACCCACAACTAAGGTTTCACGCATAATTTAACGCTTGATCCGACAACTGGCTCGTAAAGAAAATCGACTTAGATGCACCCAACAATGGCCTTGATGGTCAAAACATTTAATTGCAAAAGCTGTTGGATGCATACGGGTCATCTCGTTATGGATTATCCGCCATGGCTATCTAACACGGTTCCCGCCTCGAAGCCCGACTCAGAGGATTCGCATATGCACCAATTTTGAGAGATCTAAACATGAAATTCAAGGATGATTTCCCCCTTTTCCGACATCGATGCGTTGGTAGACGCTGCCAAAGGTGTCACGAAATGCTCTCCATAATGGATGGTTTCTCGTGGATACAATCAAATTCGTATCAATCTTGAAGAGCAACTAAAAACGGCGTTCACAATGCCTTGGGGGACATTTTTTTATAAGGTCATGCCTTTTGGCCTTAAAAATGCTGGCACTACCTACCAACATGCCATGACATATATCTTCCATGATTACATGCACAAAACTTGAAGATTACATGATGATTTGTTAGCCAAGTCTCTATGCGCTCAAATCATATCTGACTTAAGCAAGATCCTCGATCGCCCCATGGAGCATAAAAAGTCAGACTAAACCCCAAGAAGTGCGCTTTGGCACTTTGCATCCGAAAACTCTTGGTTTACCCATAGTCTCAAAGCGAGGCATCGAGGTGGACCCAAAGAAATTAAGGCAACCCTTGAAATGGTTCCCCCAACTACAATCGAGAAAGTGTACTTCTCAAAGTAAGGAAAGGTCGCGGATTAAACGCTTCATAGCGCAATTATCCGATAAGTTCACCCATGAACAAATTATTGCACAAAGGTTACATTTCATTGGGATGACGAGTGCGCTGCCATTTTGACAAGATTAAACAATACCGGTTGTCCTCGCGTATTGGCACCACCTAGACCAGCAGAGTCTGCTCACTTATACATCTCAAATCACCTAATGGCACTCGGGCGCCATGCTAGCCAGAATGAAATCACAAGGAACAGTTACTAATTATCTTAGCCACACCCTAGCTTGGCTATGAACTCAATCATGCATACGTTGAAAACTCCTCTTGGTAGTGGTGTTTCTGCACAAAAAGCTAATACCATTACATGCCGAACAACACTACGTATGTTGTGTCTAAAAATAATCCATTGTGATACATGATGAGTCGCACTTATCAGCAGTAACGCACTGCAAATGGATCATGTTGTTGACAAAATTTGACAAGAGTTTATTGGACAAAAATATATCAAAGGACAAGTCATAGCCAATGAACACAGCGAGGCTCCTCTTGAAGACGACGCTCTCCGCCATAGAATCATCTGAGAATGGGGTCTTCCATGTCTCAAATCGCCAGATTATGATGAGCCCGAGTCATGTGCCGACATAACCCTATTCTTCAATGCAGCCCCAAATGTGTTAAATGTGGTGGCACGGAATTGGTATTCTTCACACCTGCTATGGTGCTCCAATGCCCCGATCATTTAAATTAAACTTCCTCAGCACCAACAACAATGCGCAGGTATGAAGCCTGCCTCCTAGGTGGTCGTATAACAATCGCCATGAACATCAAAGACTAAATACCTTTGTGATTCGCTACTGCTTTGAAATAGTCAATCAAGTCAAAGGGGTATATCAATGCAAATGCTCTAAATTCCCGCAGGCTTATGTGCTCTTCCTCATGGACAAATTCCTGACAAAACTTGAGTGGTATGACATCGAGGCATCCTCGATCATCAATCATTTTGCACAATGGCCTCCTTTGGGTCACACCTGCAAGACCTTTCCCGATGATATGACAAATCATCTGGCCAAAACCTTATCGCAATCTACGATGAGTGTTCAAGTTCAGAACTTGATGAAATCTATATACATGATCCAGATAAAACCATCCTCGGACAAGTTCTCCTAATCCGAACATCATCTAAAACATGCCAACTGGGGGGTCCTTGTTCTCCTCTACTCCATAATAGCACACAACGCTTATTCTTACAGTGTCTATCCCATTCAAAGATTTGCTAGGATGAACTTCAAGAGGGATTGGCTGTTCATATCATTAAGGTTTTTGATCAACAGACTAGTATTTACCCATCAGACTACCCTGCTAGGTAATCTCCCACTGGATTGACTCATGCCTCAAAACGAGCACTAACAGAAAGCTGCTAAGTATAAACGGATAGAGACATTTTGTATCGTCAGCCTATGAAGGACCTCCTTCGTTGCTTGGACCAAGAAGAGTCCACTTGGGCACAACAAGCACACGATGGTACATGTGGTGGCCACTTCAAGGTATGGCACGGGCTGCAAAGCGCATTCTTCGGCATTAGCTATTATTGGCCATCTTTAGAGCGAGATTGTTGCACCTATGTCAAGAAGTGCGTGAAGTGTCGACATCATGCCAATTTGGATGCACGTACCTTCTCAAAGCCTTGCACACCAGAAAGATGCTGGCCATTTTTTGCTGGGGCTTTGATCTAATTGGAAAGATATCCCCAAGATCATCAAGCCATCATATGTTTATCTTAATGGCCACCGAATATTTTACCAAGTGGGTGGAAGCTGCCTGCCTACCTCACAACAGGACCCCGCATTGTGGAGTTCATTTTACACATCAGGTCATTTTGGTATTCCATCCAAAATAGTCTCGAATAATGGGATGCCTTTCAAGAACAAAGACTAATGCTTTGACCACAAAGTACAAGATTCAAGATAGCTTTCAACACCCTATTATCCACAAAGTAATGGGAAAGCTTAAGCCAAACAAATGCTAGTTGCCATCCTTTAAAAAGACCACATGTACAGTCATAAGGATTGGCACATTCAAATCCCACTTGCCCTATGGGCCTATCAGATCAGGCATTGACACCCACTGGGCCACTCCAAGTCGGCTGTGTATGGCTCCGAGGCAAATAATGCCTCTAGAGTTGGAGATCTCCTTCCCATCGCATCAACGTGTGGAGTTCATCGATGATGACTCTGTATATGCCTGGCTAGGGAATTCACTATTTGCTTGGATTAACGATGCATAATGCTCTCGAGCATTTACGTATTTATCAAGAGCGACTTAGAAAAGCTTACAACATGAAAGTTCAATTCCAGGGACTGGTTGGTGATTTGTTTTGAAGGAAAACTACCGTAACCCTGGCCATACCCCACATATGGAACAAGTTTATGGCAAATTGGTTAGGTCCATATGTCATTGATAGCAAAATAGGACCCGAGACATACCGGCTAGCTTCTCTTGATGGGGACATGAAAAAAGAACCCTTGAATATCAAATATTTCCACCATTTCATATCTAAGAGAGCCAAATCCCAAAAATGCTCCATGAATTCTGTAATCGCTTGGTCAATCCCAAAAGGTCTAAGGACTTCTTGCAATCTCTTGGTCACGGCAAAAGGCTCCAAGGTTCTTGCAACGCTGGTCAATCCTGTGTTATTCCAAGGATTGTCAAAATCGCTGGGTCAAACCGGCTCCAAGGATTCTGCAATCGCTTGGTCAATCCCAAAATGCTCCAAGGATTTCCACAATCACTTGGTCAAAAATCAAGAAAATCAAACAACAAAAATCATCAAAAAACAAAATTTTGCATCTCATTTCTAGGCATACCAAAATCATCAACAGAGAGTTCTTCTCAGACTTCATCTTCATATTCACAAAAATCAATCCATCAAAGCTAGCTCAAAATCCATAGATGCATTAAAACATTGCATCCATACATCGCATATTTGTGGTTGTACAGGTCAAAGGCACCATAGGCTATAATTGCTCTGCTAGTCCATCTTGTTCCACACTATTCCATTTTACATAACAAAAAAAACACCATGCATTGTTTTTACCATACCAGAGTCATGGTCTTTTAATGTATCAAGAGTTTTCGTGATTCAGCTATCATTTTGCTTCCTTAGCCATGTAATGTATCAAGTCGAATAGATTTTTACGAAGGTAGAGTTACACTTGAAATACATACCAGCATGAACATCCCAACACAAATTAAAACACATGTAACCCTAAGTTGTGGAACTAAAGATGAACTACATGAACTGTGTCACCATAAGAAAAATGGTTATCTTGCTCATCCCCTGCTAATGACCCCAAGAATGCTGAGAGTTGGCAAAAGGACAAGCATCCTCCCTACCCAATTCCCTAATCCCTAGTTCTCAACAACTTGCAAAACATCAAAAATTTGCAAAAGTCAAAACATCAAAAACTTGACATCCTACAAGACACACATCAAAAAAGGCACAAAACAATAGTGATTATCGCACTCCATTTCCCTCAACTCTCTTTCTTTGCTCAAAAGAAAAACAAATCAAAATAAACAAGATCTTATCACTACAAACGAGCAAGTATCCCAACAAAGGAAGAAAAGTTAGAGTTAAATTTGAATCCTTGCAACTCTCAAATAATTCTATCAGTCATGTCATGAGGCAAGCCTCGCACGTTTGGTTGATAGCCTATCGGTCATCAAAAATAAACTTCTCGCATGATGCTATATCTATCACATTAACTAAAGTGATCAATATTTGCATGGATGAGCTAGCTTATGGTATCCTGGATAACATCGGTGACAACCTAACCAAATACAACAAAGGAGTTAGTGAATCTAATTAGGTGATCCTCAAGACAGTTCAGCTTGAAAGCCCATCTAGCACTAGCGGTATCCTGACAAATATCACATAAATGAACTCAATTGCACACAATGTATGCAGTTAGCTTGGTAAAAACAAGTCCATTCATACCTTGCTCAAAAGTCTTAAAGAGTAAAGTATTACCAAATAGAAAGCAAAACTGGCCCCAGTGTCCCGAAAACCTTGCCACATTTCTAAACCAATCGCGCTACTTTTCATTCTTACAATACCATCAAAAATACAAAAAAAAAAAACAACAAAAAAAAAAAAACCACATGTATACATGTCATGCATCAAAAGTCAAAAATAATAAGCCTCAAACAACCATGGTGCCATAGCCAAACACCACAAAGTCCATCCATCCATTTCATTTCACCACAACATATGCATCCATAAAAATAAATCAACATACAACAATTGTATTTATCATACCATATGCATCTAACAATATAAAATAGCATGCATCCATCAACATCAATCATTATGCATACTCATAATATCATGACACATACACAAAGAAAGAAAATCAAAACAACAAAAACATCACAAAAATGCAACACAAAACATGGCAAAAGCATCGCGTACACAAGTGCTCTTGCACTTAACCTATGGCAAAATTGATGTCAGGCTCAAATTGTCACTCTCCTACTTCCCCAAGAAGCTACCATAGACTATGACTGCCCACAGAAGACGGATTTTTGAGGGCTCTTCACCCCATTATGGCATCACCAAAAGGGTTAGCACCCACCAAAAATAGGTCCAAATGTCGGGAATTGCACGTGCTTAAATGGTAAAACACGAAAGGCACCCTAACCAAGTCATCTTGGGTCAAGCGACTCGTCGCTTTTCTTTCTCAAGGTCATTCCCTCATCGATCTTGCCGCTTTTGAGGGGGTAGTCACACTTAGTTACCAATCATCAAACACACACTAATCATAGTAAATGGCTGCATTCAAAGAATCATTGATACAAACAATCACGCTCCCCGCTAAAGCAAGAAATAACAATCATTAAATTGATCAACACTTGACATTCCCAAGCATGAACACAAGGTTCCCCCTATGGACACAAAAAGGTTATGGCCTTTGCCTAAACAAGACTGATCAATGTCCAAAGCCTGCTACACCTCATATCAAAACAGGTTAATACTTGGAAAAATTCACCCAGCTCATGTAAGGCATTCACAATGTATTCTTTCCATACTTGGGGCATCAAAAGTTAATAGGGTTAACAAAACCCTAATCATTAGTTCTTTGCTAATCTATTTTTCTCAAGATCACATGCCCAGCACCCATCCCAAAAAGGGGCATCTGTAGACAACAAAATAGCACCAATCTGATTAAGTGACTACAAACACCGAGGGAATTAATTTATACATAGCTTTGAGGGCAAGCCCTCGTCAAGTCAAATGCTGGTCCTAGCCACTCACATTGGCAGCTTAGAAGGTCAAAGGTAAATGGAATAAAGATGGTCGTTTAACAAGCCTTCATCAAGCAAAGCCTTTCATCAAGCGAGCCTTAGTCGTAAACAAAGTCAAACAACACCTTCATCAATCAAGCCCCCATTAAAACCAAGTCTTAATCAAGAATGTATTTGTGGAAAGTGTCGCGATATCGTGACGCCACGATATCGTTACACACATTCTCGCGTACAAGGCTTTGTTTTGGCCGAAGTGTCAACATTTCATACATCACAGTGCTCCATGGCTTTAATTGGCTAAATAGTTACGATTTCGTACAAATGCCTGAGGTTGCCTCAGCCAAGACGATTTCACTATACACTAGCGCCCGAAGGCTTTGCCTTGGCTAAACACATTTCACGACACTTCGACGCCCAAGGCTTTCGCTTCTGGCCGTGCAGCGTTTACTCACGACATTCTCTCGCCCAAGGCTTGCCTTGGCCGAAGCGGCCACGATTTGGCGCGCGACACTCGGCGCTCCCAAGGCTTTGCTCTTGCCGGGAAAGGGAAATTGAGCCAAGGATATTCCCTGCGCCAAGGCAGGGCCTTTATCAAGTAATGCGATATCGCAACATCACTACATATAATGTCATTCGGCACCCAGGCAAAGGCCTTTGACGAGCAGCCACAGATATCGCCACGTCATGGTACGATGTCGCGATATTCACACACTTTGGGTCATGAAACTAGGCGGATTCAAAATACATTCAGAGGCAAACATTCCACCATTCTGCAGAGGCAAACATTCTCATTCAAGTGCAGAAATTGACCAATTTATCATGTGCATCGACCAATCTAAATGCAAAAAGATTAATACAACTTAATGACAAGTGGCACCATAGATGTGCATTTATGACTTTTGGTTTTGCATGCACGTTGTGAGGTGGGTAGGTTGGTTTGTAAGACTATAAGAAGGGCAGTCATGGAAGCCCAAGTCACTAGGACTCCTCCTACCTCTCGGGAAGGCATGGCCGCCACGCGGGCGTCCCACGCACCCCTAAAGGGACCCCGTGGGTCTATAAAAGAAGGGATTTTCCCATCCAACAGTGAGGGAGGTTAATGAACATTTTAAAAACACAACTAAGTGTCATGAATTTGAGACTAGATTATATCGGCTTTGCTTTCACCTTCTTCATCCAGAATCTCTTAGAAAGAGAGGTTATAGGTGGTTTTGTGGTTGCAAAGTTTTTAAACCTTCAACTAGACATTGGATCACAAAGAATCCATTAATTTGCCACAACACATAATCCTGGATTTTGGGCCAATTCCTGGTGGATTGGCATCAAAGTCGGATTTTTACGGGGCGGCCCGCTTGGGCACCCCACGCACGTTCTTCATTAGTATAAGCTTATACTGTTTTCGAATACATAACAATAGTTTACGTTTTATATATATGCTATTTTAGAATACTGCTAGGAACAAAAAGATATGTTTAATATGTTCTAACATACGCTTTTGAAGGTTCCAAAACAACAAATACATTTTATATATTTGAATATATGCTATTTCCAAATGTTTAAAACAAAAGAGCGTGATGCCACGTTCGGATATATATATATCTTTGCATTCATTATTCCATTTGCGCTTAGTTATTCCGAATACATCTAGCATTGCATTTATCTTGTCTAAATAGTTAATAGATCTATCTTGCATCGTGCTTTGAACATCTCACAATTGCATTACGTTTTTGATTGAATGTTGTCCGCATTATGTTCTATCCTCTTTAAGCAGGTGTACTACTAATGCCCTTTTCATGTTCCCCGAACCAGGTGTTGGAAATTTAACGCAGGAGCAATGCCAGCCAAAAGACTCACTTACATCAACGGTGGCAATACGTTGGTTCGCCTACCTTGCATGTGGCATGCGGATAGAAGAAGATTGTTAATCATGACTATAACCAAAAATATGTCACTGGGAGACTTATTGTAACCGAATTAGAAATCTCATGACAAAAAGGGTCAGGCTCTCGATTTTAATTTGATTTACTGTCATTTCATGCTTTTTCCTTTTATTTGCTGATTCAAAGTTCTACTTTCATTTACATCTTGCATACTATTTTCTTCGTGTCTTACAAGTTTCAGCTTGATTGTCGGATCAACATTAGATTATGCATGACTATTACAGATCTAGCCCCGACATGTCTTTTAGACCATGCAAACTCCTTCTTCTTTGAGAAGGGCAATGTAGTCGGGTTCACTGGGGATAAAATTACCCCCAACTTGATGATCTATGGATTCATTAGATCAAAGACGATGTCTACGTCGGCCGTCTCCTGACTAACATGTATCCGCCCTCCACCAGGAGTTGGGATCAAATGGATATCATTTGCTAAGCTAAGACGTGTTAGGAACCTCGGGTTCCTTCAGCATGGAAAATATCTT
>JAQPPZ010009772.1:0-29583 GCA_028583015.1 Wollemia nobilis | reverse complement strand
CTAAGAAACACATATAGCTTCATATATTTATATTTCACTTAAGAAACCAAACATTTATTTTGAGAAGGTGTTTGAAGAAAGCCCTTTTAACCTCATAGAAATAATTTTAAATATGATTTTATAGAGAATAATAAACAATGATATGGGCCTATACTCCCCAAATAATTCTAGGTTATCATTCTTAGGAATCAAGGCCAAGAAATTTGTATTGATAGATGTGAGTACCTATCCAAAAGTCCTTGATTCCTCAACCACATTTAAAAGGTCTTCTTCAAACAACTCATAAAAATTAGCATAAAAGTCAAGGGTCTATCCATCTGGTCTTAGACTCTTCCCTTTCTAAAATGATTTAACTATAATTTATTGTTAGCAAAGTCTCTTGAATTTCATCATTTACCCTATTAGGTAGATAAAGTGTTAGCTTAATGACTATTCAATATTTTCTCTATTGGATTCTTGATATATTTTCTTAAAGTGGGATACTCCTAATCCTGCTATTTCTTGAAACCTTCTCATATTTTTTCCATTCTCCCCTTTCATCTCATATATTTTATTTAGCAATTTTATTTATTTTGTGTACTTTTGAAAGAATTTTGTATCTGCATTCCCTTATTGTTGCCAAAATTCTCTATTCTTTTATCTTCCACTTTGCATCTTCCCATTATAACAATTTCTTCTTCTTTTTTTCTAACTTATTTACCTATAAATTATCCTTGTTTGAAGAAATCTCATTGCTTTTATGACTATATAACTGATTTAATTTATATTCTATGTCCACTGTCTTTACCTTTACTTCCCAATATTTACCTTTGGTCCATGTGATTGTAGAAGATTTTATTCTCCTCATATTTTTAGAAAATTAAAACATAGTTATCTTTTCTATTGTTAGGTCAATATGTGTCCACTCATATTTTACTATAGTTATACAATCCTTATCTTTCAACTAGATAGCATTGAACATGAAAGGTTCTACTTATTTCTCTTGATCCTTTTCTATTTATAATAAAATTGGTTAATTGTTAGATCCCCCACCTTGATATATCTAGGACCTCAATATTCTACTTTAGCTATGATGTTTCTAGAGACTAAAAATCTATCCAACCTTTTAGAAATACCTTGTCTTCCAATTCTTTAATTCCTTTAGGTGGGTACTAATTCAATAGGTTCTACATCACACAACCATACATTCTAAATTTTTTGTAGGAAAAAATCAACAAAGGGATCCATTTTGGTATTGTATCACCATATTTTTATTCTTTTAGTTACAAATTCATGTATAAAGAATTCTTCCTGAAATTATCTTTTACTAGCATAAGAACCATACAAATTGACTACAAAAAGTAGTTTACCTAGCTCTATATAATGTATGTCTATAACCACACCTACATCAATTTAAACCTTATCAGCTAGATAGAAGGAGGAATTCCACCTTGTTACATTCCCCTTGATATTCCTTTTGAGTCCAACCCTGCAAAGTTTCAGTTTGGTAGGAGAGCAAGGAGTATGACTATTGATTTTTTTACATCCAACAAAGTCTCTTAGATTAAAATTATATTTGGTTTATGATGTTTAAACAAATGATTTAGGTATATTTTTTATGAGGGACCCCAAGATATTTAATATTTAAAGATACAATGACCATTGATACCCTTTCCCTTGGGGTTTTCTTTCTCTAAGAACCCCAACTATAGATTTTTATTTGCTAACTAAAATTTCCTTCTCAGCTTTTCTTGTATAGTTTGTAAGTAGGATTTCCTTTCTACTATAAACTCCTGTATTGACTTGTCTAAATATCCAATCCCCCTAATACTTGACCATACCCAATATCTCTTGTACATTTTTTCATTGCTCTTAGAGCATTTATGCTAGAAGATGTGTTTGTATTATGGGAATTTGGAGGACATGGTGGGGAGGAGATACTACTAGGGTATTTTAATCCCTACCTTCTTCCTTGGCTTAAAATATCTCTAGCTAAAGAGGGTAAGAAATTATAATATACCCTTCTCCTCTATTTGTTCTAATCCCTCACTAGCACCACTCTCTTAAAATATCCTATCTATATTATGGACAATCAAACTCTCCATATAGGAGCTCAACCTAGTATAATATGGTATATCAAGTTTATTACTAGAATTCAATCCCCCGTAACCACAAAAAGATAAATTTAGGTTAAGTATTTGTTGTTTACTTAATAAAATACCTCTATACGTTGTTGGAGAATATTGCATAATTTAGTACATGCTAATGCACCCTCATGGTACATCTTGTAAATATTAGATTAGGGTTGTGTCTTAGATTAGAGTGTGAGTAATATTTCATGTTATGTAATAATATGCAATAAATGCACAAATGTCATGTGAGTAAGTGTGCAAGTGTAATGACAGTATGTATTCATAAGTTTCTTATATGTAAGAGTGCACAAGTGTCTTAATATTAGAGTATGCTAAGTGAAGATTCATGTCTAGGTGTGCATACAAGATAGATTCATGTGTATGCAAGTGTCAAGTAGAGAAGCCAAGAGTCATGAGATATGGCATAAGGAAAGGAATAGTCAAGTAACCAAAGAGTGACTCTTTAATGGTTATATATTACTCCAAAGAGGATATAACAAACATAGTGAGAATAGTGAGCATAAAATAGAGATACAACAAATATTGATTCTTAGAAGAGTTAGAAGCTTCCTACAATAAATAGAGAATAATTTTATCTTCAAGTGCAAGAAGGAAGGAAGCTTTCATCAAGTGAATATTAATTCAAGTTGTAGAATATTTAATGTTTTATGTCTTGAATTGAGACCTTGAGAGAGATATATAGATCAAGGTTACCTATTCTAAAACTCTATTTGGAATAGAGGTGGTCTATAAAAATATTTAGATCTTGAAGGTAGATATTGAATTAGATAAGAGAAATATTGAGATCTTATAGATAGATCTTAATATTGATATAGGATATAAATACCTTGAAAAAAATTAGTAAATAAGTTTCAGAGGTATTAAAGAATCATGTCATTAAAAATTGAGCTTAACATTAAATAAGAAACAACAATATATAAAAGAAAATAATGAAATTATAGGAAAGGTAAAAGAGGTATGGATAAACTAAAATAAAAAGTTTCTTTTATGATATAAAGAATGTAGCTCTATTCATATCTATAGGTTAAAGGGAGAGGCCAACATCTAAGCGGCCAATGTAGATGTTAATATTTAAGTGGAATATAGAGGCCAACACTCAAGTAGCCATATAAATAAGAAGACTACAATATAATAACATAGCACAACATAAAAATCTAGCATTAGAATTCATGAAATTCTAGAAGATATAAGACCTTACAAGATGCTTATAAGAAGAGGTTCAAGGTAGTTGAGGAGATCACTAGTAAGGTAGTTTAGAAGAAAATGAGCATGGCTCTAAGACAAACCATGAGAATAAAAGAGGTATGTAGAAAGTTGAATGATATACCATTAGAAAAAGTTTCCATGATAAAAATAAGGAATCTCATATTGTAATAAGATCCATTCAACCAACTACAATAAGAAGAAAATGTATGCAAGCTTAAGTTTTATCAAGATGAATAGTTGTTGGAAGAAGGACTAAAAAAATAAAAGTCTAATATTTTCTAGGATCGAGTATTTTGATACAGGATATAGCTTAAAGGAAATGTTCAATTCAAAGTTAGATAAATAATAGTAAATATAATGTTAATCTACTATATGTAGAAGGAATAATTATTTTAGCTTGAGCAGGTACAACTAGAAGGAAATGATTCAGGATATAGCTAGAGACATCTAAAGTCTTAGGTTGTAACAAGAGATATCCAAGAAGATATATAGGGTGTATTCTTCTCAAATCAAATTTTGTCTTTCATACATGTTTAAAGTATGCAAAATGATTACATTAACAAAATGTAGATAAAATCAATGCCAAATAAAGGATATGAGCATCCTCTAAACCAACAAGAAGCAACAATATGTTAATGAAAGTAGAACAACATAAACTAGGAAGATACATTGTAATAGCCACATTGGAATTCAATGGTATGTTGGCATATCCATATTAGAATAGAGTGTGACATATAAAATCCATAGCCATCACCTGAAGCAAAAGTGCAACATATAAAGTTTGAGAGTGAATGCAATAATAGAACTTCAATAGTCATCATCTAAAGAGGAAGTGAAATATTCATGTCTTTCCAAAGGCTAGTGTAGAAAGGAGCCATGAAAATGTATTTACATTACATGGAAGTTATTAACAAACATTGGTAAAGAAAAATCATTAAATAAGGTCTAATACTTGTAGAGAAAGGAAGAGGTACTAATCAAAAAAATTCATTGCTTGTTTTCTTGGAAATGTTCACTTGCTTGGAGATGTAACATTTTTCCATGTATTATAATATAAAGTGCTAAAAAACCCTAATTTTTTGCTTAACTAAAATGAAACATTCAACTACAAAAATATAATTAAAGGAAATGTTTAACAAAATTAAAATAATCAATATCAGTTTGCACGAGTTTGAAGAGTTTTCCAAAGCAATACAACACTAAGAAAGTGAAGAACACAAGCTTATATTGAGAGGGGAGGTGAACAGTATAAGACCACTTTTTACTTTTATTTTCCAAATAGTTTTATGCAATATTATCAATGGTAATATCAACAACATTAACCAAATCAATGCACAAATCATCACACACAATAGAGACACTAATTTAATGTGGCTCACCGAATATGGGCTACTCCACAGAGAAAATATTTCACTAACATTTTCTCAAAAAATACCTTTGGAAATCCTTCCCTATTACAATATTTATGGACCTCTTTCCAAAGGAGACACCAATACCCTAATCAAGTTCATGGATCTCTATCCATAGGAGAACTCCTCCTTTGCTTTGGCTGGTGATCTTCTAGAAGAACTGCTACCTCCACTACACTGGCTTATGGATATCTATGAATTGAAGACTCCTATGCTCACTCAAAATACCTATCCACACTGGATTGGCTACTGTACCTCTATCTACTAGAGACTATCATCCTCTATACTCTCTCACCTCCAAAGTTCTATCTCAAATATGCACTAAATACAGTCCTTCGATTTAGCACGAATATGCTCAATATCTATCCTCAAATCTACACTAAACACAGTCCTTCGGTCTACAACAAATATTCTCAATATCTATTCTCAAATTTTCACTAAACATAGTCCTTCAATCTAGCATAAATATTCTCAATATCTATCCTCAAAATATATCCTCAAGCCTTAACACAAAGCTTGATCCAATCTCAAATCAACTCTGCTAGATTTGCCCCAAGCCTTAACTCAAGGTTTGAACAAATAAATCAATCAACTCTACTCAAAGTCTTCTCAAATAATTATCCTAAATATGTCCAACAAGTCTTCCCTAGAACTTGTCTAATCCGTTCTCAAGTCTTCACTAAGACTTACCTCAAATTTGCTCAACAAGTCCTCACTAGAACTTGTCCAATATGCTTAACAAGTATTCACCAAGACTTACCTTAAATTTGCAAAACAAGTCTTCACCAAGACTTACCTCAAATCTACTCAACAAGTCCTCAGTAAAACTTGTCCAATATTCTCAACAAGTCTTCACAAAGACTTACCTTAAATCTACTCAATAAGTCCTCACTAGAACTTGTCTAATCTATTAAAAAAGTCTTCACCAAGACTTACCTCAAATCTGCTTTATAATATTCCACACAAGCTTACTCAACTATGTCCTTAAGTATACTCTAGTACTTACTCAAATATGCTCACAAGCTCTCACAAAAGCTTGCTCAAATCAAATACAAAACTTGCATCTAAAACTCAACTTAATCTCTTGTAGAAAACCTCTTTCAATCATGCAAACAAGTTTCACATAGAATCTTGTTTGAATCACAAAAAATATATAGAGAATGGTTAGAGACTCAATATGTTACTCACTCACAACAATGCTCAATCACTTTCTCTCTTTACCACATCAAATTAGAATATAGAACAATTTGTTTCACAGAATTTCAGCTATCACTCCAAATCATTCACTTAACTCAACTTTACTTCATCAATCATTCTATGAAACAAAACTCTCACTCAACATCAATGTAGGCACAACTTGATTCACACAACCCAATGGAAGTTTCACATGCATCAAGGCCCTAACTCAAGTAGGGTTTCCAAATCACATAACAATGATACTCAAGTTCTTTCAAACCCTAATCCAATCTTCAAACTCAACCTCAAAATATCTCAAACCATACAAGCATGAAGCATGCACTAGCTCACTCACAATCTCCAACAATGCTTATCAAACAAAGTTTATAGCATCCACTTCCATTTTAGAAAACTCATCAACTCAACAAGGAATACTCAAATCAATCCTTTTCACTCCAACTTGTTTTTCAAAAAATCAACCAAACACCTCAACCAAAGAAGAATGTGCCCATACCTTTTTACTTGATGAAGAGTAGACCTCAAAAACCTGCCTCAAACACAATCAACCTCTTTGCCAATATCAAGGGTTAGATGACAAAAATACTCCTCAAAAATATTTCTCAATACAAAAATAATAGCACTCAAATACACCTTATTACTCCATCTTGAAATTAGCAATCATCAAAACATACATAAAAATAATTACTCAATTACACCTTATAATATCCAATCTTTAATTAACAACCTCCAAAATAGCATACATAAAAATTTGTCTCTTAATACACCTTATAACTCCAAAAATTAAATTAACAACCTCCAAAAAAAAAACCCCTAAAAAATAATGTTGCCTACCCTTTTATCTCCCTCAAACACTCAATAACCAATTTAAAAAAAATTATAAACCTCCAAAAATATTTATTTTTCATCCAACCTTTAGCAAATCCAAAATATTTCATGCAACCTTGGCAAACATTAGCGTATACCTTTTATCTCAAAAAAATGGCCTCGGTGTGTTTCGAATGCGAGACCACTCCCAACCAAGTGCCTTATTGAGGTGCTAGCCCACCACATGGGCTACGAGCATCCACATGAATGGGAAGGCTCAAGAATTTCCTTTGTTATTTTCTGATATGTGTGGCATAAAACAAAATGCACTCTTCTCCCTTGCAAAACCAACTTGGTGGATTTCGAAACATGCTCTCCTCACTTGTCGAAATAGTTTATAGATAGGATGGCACCAAAAGGATTATTTAAATTTAAATTTAAATTTAGGATAATTTTCTCCCTTGTAACCAAATTGATTACAAGAGTAGCAATACCCTTGAAAGAGATGCATGTTTCTAAAATTTCCATATTCCTATATTTCATGTGTCTTGCATTGTATATACTTATGCCCAAACCTATCATACAAGAAGCATCATCCATTGAAGAATCCTTGCCTTGACCCCATTGGCCTCTTAGTCTCTTCTACCCTATCTTGTTTCTTGTTCCATATATTCTTTATTTGTGCACTGCTCATTTCCTTGTTGAACTTTCTATTGTCCAACTTATCCTTAGAAGTCTCACTCTCTCTTTCATTTTCTTCTTTTGAAGCTTATTCTTCTTTGGTGCTTGATCTTGACTCTCCTTTTTCTACTTCTTGTTTCTCTTGTTCTTCTTAAAAACTAGGTCTTGTTTTGGTGACTGATGATCTTTGTGCATTGATAATCCTATCTAGGGATTTTGAATTTATCTCAACCTTGTATAGCTTGTCCTTAGAGTCTTTCACTTCCATATTTAGTGAGTGTATCTAATGTTTTAATTCTTCACACTCTAGATATTTTGTCTTTAATTTTTCAACCATACCTTCTTCTATTTTCCTTACCTCTTCAACCTTAATTTTGAAGTTAGTGAGCTCTTGTAGAAACTTTGCTTTTTCTTTCTCATATTCTTGAGCTTGCACCCTTAATCCCGAGTTCTCCCTTTTTAATTCTTGAATATCAAAAATAAGTCTTTCACATTCTAGCTCTTTTACCTTTGATTGTTCAACCATATATTTTTCAATTATCCTTGCCTTTTCAACCTTATATTTCAAGTCAGAGAGATCTTGTAGAATATTTGTCTTACATTTCTTATCCTTTTGTATTTGAACCTTTAATTCTAATTTCTCCCTTTTAAACTCAACAAGTTCCTTAAGTGTGGCTTCCTCCTTTTATTTTTCTAAATTTTTCTCTTTTCTTTGGTCTTCAATTTCTTCTATTGTCCAAAGTAGAGTTTCTTCTTCATACCTATTTTGACTATCCCTGTTATCCTTTTCTGAACCATCCTCTAGAACTTCAATTCTAAAAGTATCATCTTCATATTTGTCGCTACTAAACCCATTGCAATAACCTGCATCATAACCGAGTTGACCACAAATCAAACATTCTTCACCTTCTTGTGTAAAATAAGATGCATGGTGACCTATATTCTTATATTTAGTATAAAAATTTACCAATATGGCATTTTCTCCACTGCTTTATTCATCTCTTGAATCTATTTCCATTTTTCCTCCCAAAACAACAACATTGAATTCATCTTCCTTTTCTTTCATGATCATGTGTGTTCTTTTCTTCTTGTATATCATGGTTCTACTTTTGCCTTTATTTGTCATTTATATTCTTATAATATCTTCCTTCAAGCTATTAAAACTTTTATGAAGGAACCCTCTCTAATACCAATTGAAGAACCCAAGCTTATACTAACAAGGGGGTGAATAGTATAAGATATTTTTTTACTTTTCTTTCCCAAATAGTATTATGCAATATTATCAATGGCAATATCAACATCAGTAACCAAAGCAATGCAAAAATAATCACACACAATAGAGACACCAATTTAACATGGTTCATCCAATGTGGGATACTCCACGGAGAAAATATTTTACTAATATTTTCTCAACAAATATCTTTGGGAATATTTCCCTATTTCAATATTTATGGACCTCTGTCTAAAGGAGACACCAATCCCCTAATCAATTTTATGGATCTCTTTCCTCAGGAGAACTCATTCTCCTTTGCTCTGGTTGATGATCTTCTAGAAGAATTGATTCCTCCACTACACTAGCTTATGGATCTCTATCCACTAAATATTCATGTCCTCAGTCAGAAGACCTATCCCTACTACCCTAGTTAATGGACCTTTATCCATTGGAGACTATCATCCTCTATACCCTGTCACCTCCAAATATCTATCTCAAATCTATACTAAACACAGTCCTTTAGTCTAGCACTGCTCTATCTTCAAATATATACTAAACATAGTCCTTCTATCTAGCACAAATTTGCTCAATATTTGTCCTTAAATTTGCACTAAACATTGTCCTTCGATCTAGCACAAATTTACTCAATATCTATCCTCAAATATACACTAAACATAGTCCTTCGATCTAGCACAAATTTACTCAATATCTATCCTCAAATATACACTAAACACAGTCCTTCGGTCTAGCACAAATATACTCAATATTTATCCTCAAATTTGTCCTCAAGCCTTAACACAAATCTTGATCCAATCTTAAATCAACTCTACTAGATCTACCCCAAGCGTTAACTCAATGTTTGAATAAATCAATCAATCAATTCTGCTAGATCTACCCCAAGCATTAACTCAATTTTTGAATAAATCAATCAATCAATTTTGCTCATAACTATTCTCAAAGACTTGTCCCAAATATATCCAACAAGTCCTCCCTAGAACTTGTCCAATATGTTCTCAAGTCTTCACTAAGACTGAATTCAAATATATTCAACAAGTCCTCACTAGAACTTGTCCAATATGCTTAACAAGTCTTCACCAAGACTTACCTCAAATATGTACAACAAGTCCTCACTAGAACTTGTCCAATATGCACAAGTCTTCACAAAGACTTACCTTAAATCTACTCAACAAGTCCTCACTAGAAATTGTCCAATATGATCAATAAGTCTTCATCAAGACTTACCTCAAATATGCTTTGTAAGCTTCCACCAAATATTACTCAGATCTATCCTTAAATCCACTCTAGGACTTACTCAAATATGCTCATAAGCTCTCATAAAATCTTAGTCAAATACAAAATTTACAGCTAAAACTCAACTTAATATCTTGTAGAAGACCTCTTTCAATCATGTAAACACATTTCAAACAGAATCTTGTTTGACTCATAGAAACATATAGAGAATGGTTAGAGACTCAATATGTTACTCACTCACAAGAATGCTCAATCACTTTCTCTCTTTACCACATCAATTTAGAATATAGAATAATTTGTTTCACAGAATTTCAGCTATCACTCCAAATCATTCATTTAACTCAATTTTACTTCATCAATCATTCTATGAAACAAAACTCTCACTCAACATCAATGTAGGCACAAATTGATTCACACAACCCAATGGAATTTTCACATGCATCAAGGCCCTAACTCAAGTAGGGTTTCCAAATCACATAACAATGATACTCAAGTTATTTCAAACCCTAATCCAATATTCAAACTTGATGCAAGAGCATCCAATAGTGTAAAAGTGATCTTGCATCACCTAAAAAATATTATAATTGTTTAATTTTGTAAAAACTAGTAAAACTAGTTTTTCTTGAAGGAGATTTTTAAAGGTCTTAGAGGTCAAATTTGAGGATTTTTGGCTAGACACAAGTCTTGGCACGAAGATCCAAGGATCACCCTGCTTAGCTTGTTTCATGCCATTTTCTAAAATATGTCATAATAGTCAATCGGGTCAACGATCACAAAGTTATGACCTCTACAAGTTGCCCCAAATTTCAAATTTCAAATTTCAAGTTTTAGGTGGGAAAAAAGGGGAAAACATGGCATAAGTGGGAATTTTGGATATTGTAAACGGGTTCTTCTTTTGGAATCCTCATTTTTAGCATTAAATTAATGGAAATATTTGGTTCCTTTTAGCATTGCTGGTTTTCAATGGATTGTATGTGTTTCTTTATGCAACTCTACTTCAAGTGGTATCAGAGCAAGAGTTCTTGAGTGTGTAAATAGAGCGTCGAACGTGAGGTAATTTACACCAGGATATATGGTTAGGGTTTGTGGGAGAAGTGAGTAGAATGCCTCCATGAAGAAACCATGGTGGTGGGAGAAATATGGTGCCAGAAGAAGATTTCAGATCTTTGCAGAGGTAAGTTCAAGCTCTACAAGAGGAGATGTGTAGAGGGTTTGAGCCAAGGAGATAAGAAGGGAGTGAAGATGAAGCTGAAGAAGAAGAGGCCCAGCTCGAAGAATAAAAAGAAGAGGTAGTAGATCCTGCACAAGCCATATTGTATAAGGCCATATCATAGATTGGAAAGAGACCAAAGTTTGATGTCTCCATGTATTCTAGAAATCTCAACCCATAAGAGTTGATCGATTGGATCAATGACATGGAGGAATACTTCGAGTATGAGGAGGTAGAAAATCTTGAGAGGGTCAAGTTTTCTAAGACCAAGCTGAAGGTTCATGCTAGCATATGGTGGAAGGGAGTGCAACTAGACAGAAATAAAAGAGGAAAAGAAAGGATAACAAGGTGGGAGAGGATGGTGGAGAAGTTAAAGAGACAATTTATTCCAACTGATTAGGAGTTGGATCTGCTCAAGAAAATGTAGGGTTTGAGACAATCGAGTAAGTCTATCAAAGAATACAGAGGAGTTCTATAATATCCTGATTAGAACAGGCCATTCTAAGGCCAACAAGGAGAAGGTAGCCCGTTATATTAATGGGTTAAGAGCAAGTATTCAAGAAGAGTTGAGTCTGGTCAAGATGACCACCATTGAAGATTGTTACCAATTTTCCTTGAAGGTAGAAGAGAAGTTGAACAAGAGGTTTGAAAGCAAATAGAGAGGAAGAGGTCATGGTGGAAGAACTAGTGGGAGAACAAATGGAGGATGGAATGAGGACCAAAAGAAAACTATGGATACAAGAAACAGTCAAGACCAGAAGGGAGAAAATACTTACCATCCCCATGAGCAAAATAATAACTACCAAAATAATGGTTACCAGAGAGGAAGAGGAAGGTTTGGATGAGGGTTTGGAAGAGGAGGATTTCATGGAACCTATTTCCACTATGGAGAAGAAGGACATCAAGCATACGAGTGTCCACAACACCAAGGAGGAACAAATAGGAGGCCTAAAGGTAATGCTTGAGCTGTTGTTGTTGATGAAGGTGTTGAATCTGAGCACTCTAAAGAAGCAAAAAGAACATAAGTACTGATAACAAGGAGAGCCTTGTTGAATAAGGAGAAATATCCAGATCAGAGGAAGAGCTTATTTTGCACAAGGTGTAAATATGCAGGTAAGGTCTGTAATGTTATCATAGATAATGGTAGCATGGATAACCTAGTTGCAGAAGGAATGGTTACCAAACTATAGTTAGAGAGGAAAAGACACTCGCATCCATATAGGATTGCATGGTTGCAGAAGGACCATAGGTATTTTGTCAATGAGTAGTGCTTGGTAAAATTTAATGTTGGGAATTATTGTGATGAGGTCCTATGTGACATACTACCTATAGATGCTTGCCATTTACTATTGAGAAGGCCATGGCAGTTTGATCAATGTACAATGCACGATGGGTGTGCCAACACTTAATCCCTGACAAATAATAGAGTGTGCCATAAGTTGAAGCCCCTAAAGGAGGTGGACAAAAAGGTATGTAGTAGTGCCAAAATATTTTTAGTTGAAGGTAGAAGGTTTTTGGATGGTTTGAAACATGAGCATATGTGATATGCATTAATTCCTAGAGTTAGAGAAGAAGAATGTAAAGATACCCTAGTAGAAGTCTTAGGTCTGTTAGAAGAATTTCTAGATATTATATAAGATAATGTACCAGAGGGTTTTCCACCAATGAGGAAGATCAGTCACCATATAGATTTGGTACAAGGATCTAGTTTATCCAATAAGGTAGCCCATATAATGACTCCTGTAGAAAGTGAAGAGCTAAACAAAAAAGTCCAAGAGTTGTTGAAAAAGGGACTGATTCAGGATAGCTTGAGTCCATGTGCAATACCTGTAGTACTAGCACTAAAGAAATATGGAGAGTGGAGAATGTGTACAGACTCCCGAGCTATTAACAAAATCATCATAAAATATAGGTTCCCATTGCTAAGGATGGATGCCATTATGGACTATTTGAGTGGAGCCAAGTACTTCACAAATATTGACCTGAAGAGTGGGTACCATAAAATTCATGTCAAAGAAGGGGATGAGTGGAATACAACCTTCAAGACCAAAGAGGTTTTTTATGAGTGGTTGGTCATGCCATTTGGGCTAACCAATGCACCAAGAACATTCATGCAGCTGATGAATGAGGTATTGAAGGAGTTTTTAGTAAAATTCATCATTGTCTATTTGGATGACATTTTAATATTTAGCAAGACCCTAGAAGAGCACTTGATGCATATCAGAAGAGTTTTTGAGAAGTTGAACGAGGAGCAATTGCTGATTAATTTGAAGAAGTGCAGTTTTGTGAAGAAGGAGTTAGTGTATCTGGGATTTGTTATCTTATCTAAAGGTCTAAAAATGGACCCAAAAAATGTGAGGGCTGTCATTGAATGGCCTACTCAAAGGAGCATAACTGTGGTAAGATAATTTCATGGTCTAGCAAGTTTTTACAAAAAATTTATTAGAAATTTCAACAGTATTTGTGCACCCCTAATAGAAACAATGAGAGGGGATAAGAAAGAATTTAAGTGGACCTTAGGAGCATATAAGAGCTTTGATATGTTAAAAAAGAAGGTCACAGAACAACCCGTTTTAGCACTTCCAAATTTTAATAAGGTATTTCAGGTAGACTATGATTCTAGTGGTAGTGCCATAGGAGTTGTGTTGAGTCAAGAAAGTAAACTTGTTGCTTATTTTAGTGAGAAACTCAATGATTCTAGGAAGAAGTATTATGTATATGATCAGTAGTTTTATGCTATATTTCAAGATCTAAAGAAGTGGAGGCATTATTTTTTGCCAAAATAGTTTGTTCTATATATTGATCATCAGGCCTTACAGTATATTAATAGCCAAGGGAAGCTAAATTAGAGGTAGTTAAAGTGGGTTGAGTTTCTAAAAAGTTATACCTTTGTGTTGAAGCATAGGAGTGGGAAGTCAAAAAGAGTTGCAGATGCCTTAAGTAGAAGGTAGTGTTTTTTGATAGAAATGAAAGTGGAAGTTGTAGGGTTTGACAAACTTAAGGGTTTGTACCCTAAATATCCTAATTTTGCAGAGGCTTGGAGGGCTTGCTTAGAACCTATTACTTTAGACAGGACTAAGTGGTTGGATTTTCTAATCCAAGATGGGATATTGTTCAGAGGAAATTAATTATGCATTCCAAGGAGTTCAATGAGGGAGAATCTCATCAAGAAGAAGCACAGTGGAGGGTTGGCTAGACACTTTGGTCGAGATATGACCATTGCCCTTGTTAGTGAGAACTACTATTGGCCACAATTGTAGCAAGATGTAAAGAAGTTTGTACAGAGTTATAGAGTATGCTAGATGGCCAAGGGTGTGAGACAAAACACTAGATTATATCAGTCTTTACCTGTACCAGATAGGCCATGGGAGGACATTAGCATGGATTTTGTTCTTGGCTTACCAAGGACACAGAGGATGAATGACTCCATATTTGTGGTGGTTGATAGGTTTTCAAAGATGGTACATTTTATTCCTTTCCATAAAACTAATGATGCAGTTCATGTTGCAGGGATGTTTTTCAAAGAGGTGGTATGCCTACATGGTCTACCAAAGAGTATCTTTTCTGCCAGGGATACCAAGTTTATTGGGTATTTTTGGAGGACCCTATGGAAGAAATTGAAGATAGACCTAAAATTTAGTTTTGCATACCACCCACAGACTAACGGACAGATAGAGGTGGTGAACAGAAGTTTGGAATATCTACTGAGGTGCTTGGTAGGATATAATTCCAAGGTATAGGATTTGGTTTTGCCATAGGCAGAATTTGCATACAATAATTCTTTCAATAGGAGTACTAATAAATCCCCATTCCATATTGTGTATGGGAGCAGCCCAAGGAATGCTTTTGTGTTGAGAAATATGGACAAAGGGGAAAAGAGTAGTGTTGAGGCTAAGGACTTTGAAGAGCACCTGAAGAGCCTACATGATGAAGTGAAGAAACATATCAACAAGATGAACACTTAGTACAAGAAAAGAGCGGACCAGAAGTAATGACTTAAGGAGTTCCAAGTGGGAGATCAAATTATGGTTCACTTAAGAATGGAAATATTTCCTATAAAACCTATCACAAGTTAAAAATGAAGAAGTTTGGACCATGCAGGGTCATAGGAAAATTGGATTTAGAGAATGCCTATGAGGTAGAATTGCCAAGTGGGCTGAATATATCACCTCTGTTCAACATTTCAGATTTGGTAGAATATAATGAAGGTGACAATAATGGCAGACTAGTTGCAGAATTGTGAAGTATTCCCACATCTACTCCAGAGATAGAAGATATAGAAGAGGTCCTAGATGTCCATGTAGGCAAAAGCACAAGAAAAAAGTAGTATGCAGAATATCTGGTTAAGTGGAAGGGCAGGCCTGTTGAAGATTCATCTTGATTGTCGAAGGCTAAGGTTGAACACCTTGGTTTTCTTCCAACAACAAAGAAGTGAAGGTCACTTCTCAATTTACCCTGGGTATCTTATGTAGGATCATCCAATGGTGTAAAAATGATCTTGCATCACCAAAAAAAGATTGTAATTGTTTAATTTTGTAAAAACTAGTAAAACTAGTAAAACTAGTTTTTCTTGCTGGAGATTTTTAAAGGTCTTAGAGGTCAAATTTGAGGATTTTTGGCTAGATGCAAGCCTTGGAACAAAGATCCAAGGGTTGCCTTGCTTAACTCATTTCATGTCATTTCCAAAAATATGTTGTAATAGTCAATCGGGTCAATGAGCGTGAAGTTATGACCTCCGCAAGTTGCCCCAAATTTCAAATTTCAAATTTCAAGTTTTAGGTGGGAAAAAAGGGAAAATATGGCATAAGTGGGAATTTTCAAAATTGTAAACGGGATATTCTTTTGGGATCCTCATTTTTAGCATTAAATTAATGGAAATATTTGGATCCTTTTAGCATTGTTGGTTTTCAGTGGATTGTATGTTTTTTTTTATGCAACTCTGCTTCAAAACTCAACCTCAAAAGATCTCAAACCATACAAGCATAAACCACGCATTAGCTCACTCACAATCTCCAACAATTCTTATCAAACAAAGTTTATAACATCCACTTACATTTCAAAAAACTCATCAACTCAACAAGGAATACTCAAATCAATCATTTTCACTCTAACTTGTTTTTCAAAAAATCAAATAAACACCTCAACTAAATAATAATGTGCCCATACATTTTTACTTGATGAAGAGTAGACTCTTGTCCTCAATACCTTAGCTAATGGACCTCTATAGACTAGAGACAATCATCTTCTATACTCTATCACCTCCAAAGATCTATCTCAAATTTGCACTAAACATAGTTCTTCAGTCTAGCACAATCTGCTCAATATATGTCCTCAAATATGCACTAAACATAGTCCTTCGATATAGCACAAATTTTCTCAATATCTATCCTTAAATTTTCACTAAACATAGTCCTTCGATCTAGTATAAATATGCTCAATATCTATCCTCAAATCTATACTAAACATAGTCCTTTTATCTAGCATAAATATTCTCAATATTTGTCCTCAAATATGTCCTAAAGCCTTAACACAAAGCTTGATCCAATCTCAAATCAATTCTGTTTAATCTACCCCAAGCCTTAACTCAAGGTTTGAATAAATTAATCAATAAACTCTACTCATAAGTCTTATCAATGACTTGTCCCAAATCTATCCAACAAGTCCTTCCTAGAACTTTTCCAATATGTATTCAAGTCTTCACTAAGATTTGCCTCAAATCTACTCAACAATTCATCACTAGAACTTGTCCAATCTACTCAACAAGTCCTCACCAAGACCTGTCTCAAATCTACACAATAATTCCTCACTATAAATTGTCCAATATGGTCAAAACATATTCACCAAGACTTACCTTAAATATGCTCAATAAGTCCTCACTAGAACTTGCCCAATCTGCTCAACAAGTCTTCACCAAGACTTGCCTCAAATATTCTCCAACAAGTCCTCACTAGAACTTCTCCAATCTGCTCAACAAGTATTCACCAAGACTTACCTCAAATCTGCTTTGTAAGCTTCTACAAAAGCTTAATCAACTTTATCCTTAAGTCCACTCTAGATCTTTCTCAAATCTCCTCATAAGCTTTCAAAAAATCTTGCTCAAATCAAATATAAAACTTAAATCTAAAACTCAACTTAACCTCTTGTAGAAAACATCTTTCAATCATGCAAACAAGTTTCACATAGAATCTTGTTTGACTCAAAAAAATATAGAGAATGGTTGGAGACTCAATATGTTACTCACTCACAACAATGCTCAATCAAATTTTGTCTTTACCATATCAATTTAGAATAAAGAATAATTTTATTTATAGAATTTTAGCTATCACTCCAAATCATTCACTTAACTCAACTTTACTTCATCAATCATTCTATGAAACAAAACTCTCACTCAACATCAATGTAGGTACAACTTGATTCATACAACCCAATGAAAGTTTTGCATGCATCAAGGCCCTAACTCAAGTAGGGTTTCCAAATTACATAACAATGATACTCAAGTTCTTTCAAACCCTAATCCAATATTCAAACTCAACCTCAAAATATCTCAAACCATACAAGCATGAAGCATGCACTAGCTCACTCACAATATCCAACAATGCTTATCAAATAAAGTTTATAGCATCCACTTCCATTTCAGAAAACTCATCAACTCAACAAGGAATACTCAAACCAATCCTTTTCACTCCAACTTTTTTTTTTCAAAAAATTAACCAAACACTTCAACCATAGAAGAATGTGTCCATACCTTTTTACTTGATGAAGAGTAGACCTAAAAAACTTACCTCAAACACAATCAACCTCTTTGCCAATATCAAGGGTTAGATGACAAAAATACTCCTCAAAAATATTTCTCAATACAAAAATAATAACACTCAAATACACCTTATTACTCCATATTGAAATTAGCAATCATCAAAACATACATAAAAATAATTACTCAATTACACCTTATAATCTCCAATATTTAATTAACAACCTCCAAAATAGCATACATGAAAATTTGGCTCTTAATACACCTTATAACTCCAAAAATTAAATTAACAACCTCCAAAAATCAAACCCTCAAAAATAATACTGCCTACCCTTTTATCTCCCTCAAATACTCAATAACCAATTTTAAAAAAACTTTATAAACCTCTAAAAATATTATTTTTCATCCAACCTTTAGCAAATCAATATGGCCTTTTATCCACTGCTTGATTCATCTCTTGAATCTATTTCCATTTTTTCTATCAAAACAACAATATTTAATTCATATTTATTTTCTTTCATGACCATGTGTGTTATTTTCTTCTTGTGTCTCATGGTTCTACTTTTGCCTTTCTTTGTCATTTGTGTTCTTGTAAGATCTTACTTCAAGCTATTAAACCTTTTTCAAAGAAACCCTCTCTGATACCAATTGAAGAAAACAAGCTTATATTGAGAGGGGGGATGAACAGTATAAGATCACTTTTTACTTTTCTTTCCCAAATAGTATTATGCAATATTATCAATGGCAATATCAACAATAGTAGCCAAATAAAAGCATAAATCATCATGCATAATAGAGACACCAATTTAACATGGTTCACCCAATGTGGGCTACTCCACGGAGAAAATATTTCACTAATATTTTCTAAATAAATACCTTTGGGAATATTTACCTATTACAATGTTTATGGACCTCTATCCAAAGGAGACACCAATCCCCTAATCAAATTCATGGATCTCTTTCCATGGGAGAACTCCTTCTCATTTGCTTTGGCTGGTGATCTTCTAGAAGAACCGCTACCTCCACTGCACTGTATTATGTATCTCTATCCATTGAAGACTCCTATCCTCACTACCCTAGCTAATGGACCTCTATCCACTAGAGACTATTGTCCTTTATACTCTATAATCTCCAAAGCTCTATGTCAAATCTACACTAAACACAGTCCTTCAGTATAGCACAAATCTGCTCAATATATATCCTCAAATATGCACTAAATATAGTCCTTTTGTATATCATAAATCTGCTCAATCTCTGTCCTAAAATCTGCACTTAACATAGTCCTTTGGTCTAGTACAAATCTGCTCAATCTCTATCCTCAAATCTGTAGTAAACATTGTCCTTTTTTCTAACACAAATATGCTAAATCCTTGTCCTCAAATATGTCCTCAAGCCTTAAAACAAAGCTTGATCCAATCTCAAATCAACTCTGCTAGATCTTCCCCAAGCCTTAACTCAAGGTTTGAATAAATCAATCAATCAACTCTACTCATATGTCTTCTCAAATACTTGTCCCAAATATTTCCAACAAGTCCTCCCTAGAACTTGTTCAATATGTTCTCAAGTATTCACTAAGAATTAACTCAAATCTACTCAACAAGTCTTCTCTAGAACGTGTCCAATATACTCAAAAAGTCTTTACGAAGACTTGCCTTAAATATGCACAACAAGTCCTCACTAAAACTTGTCCAATATGCTCAACAAGTCTTCATCAAGACTTACCTTAAATATGCTCAATAAGTCCTCACTAGAACTTTCCCAATCTGCTCAACAAGTCTTCACCAAGACTTACCTCAAATCTGCTCCAACAAGCCCTCACTAGAACTTCTCTAATTTGCTCAAAAAGTATTCGCCAAGACTTACCTCAAATCTGCTTTGTAAGCTTCTACAAATCTTAATAAACTTTGTCCTTAAGTCCACTCTAGATCTTACTCAAATCTTCTCATAAGCTTTCACAAAAGCTTACTCAAATCAAATATAAAATTTAAATCTAAAACTCAACTTAATCTCTTGTAGAAAACCTCTTTCAATCATTTTCATATCGTTTGGAGCAACACAGATCGTAGTGCATCCCTATGTATGAATGAGATATTTGGCAAGTGGCTATGTGAGGGTTTCATCTGGGTTGGGTGCAAGCAGCTCTAGAGGTTGGTTTTTAGGGCCTTCGAGCCCTAGCGGCCAATATTTTTGTGGTTTATGCTCAATATTTTAGCAAGAAATGTTATAGGGGATACAATATGGGTTAGAAATTTTTCTTTCAACGGATCATACTGTGAACTTGAGTAACAATGGCTTCCAATTTTCTGCACAAAATAAAAGTGAAAACCATACCTTTCCACGATGTCTAGGGCAAGGATTAAAGAGATCACAAAACAAGTTTCAAGTAGTTGATCAAAAAATGGCTCATATCTCAAGTGAATCTTGTGCTAAGGTGCACCCAAAAAATAATTCTAATATGAAAACCCTTGTCAAGGGTAATAATTTTGAAGACTCAGTCCCAAAAATGAATTTTAGGGATGCCCTTCATGGTGGAAAGCCTCAACCCAATGCTAATATCAATATTAGGGCTTCCCATAAACCTCTAAGAATGCCTAAGATTGATCCTAGGAAAATAGAGTTAGGATGTCTTAAAGCAATTGATGGAACTCCTATTGTTAAGCTTGATATGGGTAACATTCAGACTGGCATTGAAGATTTAGAAAAAAGAGGACTAATTTATCGGTTCATGGGTTTTCATATGAGTCTATCTGCTTTCAAAGTCTAGGTTGTAAAAATTTGGAAAACTAAAGGTGAGTTACAAATATCTATTTATCCAAATGGTTATTTTCTTGTTTTATTTGCTAATAATGAAGATAGAGAGAAATTTTTTCAAGGGGGTCCTTGGTTTTTTGGAAGGGCAGGGCTTTTCATGAAGCCCTAACATACTAAATTTAAAGTCGAAGAAGAGATGCCTTCTATATCTCCCGTGTGGGTTAGACTCTTTAGCCTCCCTATTGAATTTTGGAATCCTACTATTTATGCTCTGACTTCTTTGGAGGAAATATTATCTCTCATTTTCCTAAAGCTTGGATCTTGATCGGAGGAGATTTCAATACCATCCTCTCTCTGGATGAGAAAAGGGGGGGAAATAGAAATTTTGACAAAAGCACTGACCTCATGAGCGAATATATTGCAAACCTCCATCTTGTGGATATCCAACTACATAATGGCCTTATGACTTGGTCTAGCAGAAGGCAAGGCTTAGCTTGTATAATGGAGAGATTGGATAGGTTTTTTGTTCTCCAAAAATTTCTTAATCCATGGTCACATTCCTAAAGTGAAGATTCTTAATAATGTTGGTTTGGATCATTGGCCAGTCATGGTGGAAATGTGGAAAACCAATGTGAGTTTCTGTCCTTTTCATTTTCAATTAATGTGGATTAGAGACATTTCCTTCAGACCTCATGTGCAACAATGGTGGAAGGAAGGTAAACCTAGGCATGGGACTAAGATGTTCTATTTTGCCAAAAGACTGCAATACATTAAATCCAAAATCAAGACTTGGAATTGGAAAGAGTTTGGGTATGTTCATAAAAAAAACATGAATTTATTGCTCATCTTGAAAATTTGAATAAGAAAATCCGTTTAGATGGCCTCACGGAGAAGAGAAGTGCAGATAAAATTAAACTCACAACTCAGCTAGAGGAATGGGAAAAAAAAGAAATCTTATGGAAGCAAAAATCTAGAATTCAATGGCTCAAAGAAGGAGATCAAAACATAGATTTCTTCCACAAATCTCTTCTAGCTCGAAGATCTCACAACTTTATTTCTTCCTTAAAATTAGATTCTGGAGATGTTTTTTATACTTGGGATGGCATGAACTCTATTATTGTTGATTACTCTTCCAATATTTTTGCTGCTACTCCTCTTGACTCAGCTTCACAACAAAATTTTCTTCAAGAAATCCCTTCTCTTATCACTTTTGAGTAGAAATTTATTTTGACTACTCCTGTTACTATCAATGAGCTTCAACAAGTAGTTTTTAAAATGCAAAAATGGAAAACCCTAGGTCTTGATGGTTTTCCCATTGAGTTCTACCAAGAGTTATGGGATATCCTTCATGTTGATTTATTAGAGGTGGTGGAAGAAGCCAGGAAAGCCAAATAAATTTTGAAGGTTATCAATAAAACTTATATTACTTTTGTTCCAAAATCTCAAGAGGTTGATCATATCTCAGCTTTTAGACCTATTGCTTTATGTAATGTTCTTCTCAAAATCATTACTAAAATCATGGCAGAAAGGTTGAGGCCTCTTTTGCTTAAAATTATTTCCCTAGAGTAAGGGGATTATGTGGAAGGACACAAAATAGTAGATGAGATATTTCTTGCTCAGGAAGCCATCCATTCCATGGATATGCAAAATTCTCCTTCCACGTTCATTCGGTTAGACTTATCCAAAGCTTATGAAAAAGTGGATTGGCACTTCCTTATCAAAGTTTTGAGGCAATTTGGTTTCTCTAAGGATTGGATGGATTGGATTATGGGATGTATCTCTTTAGTTTCCTACTTAGTTCTTATCAATGGCAGGTCTTCTCAGTCTTTCCCAGCTTCCAGAGGTATTAGGCAAGGTGACCTGCTATACCCTTATTTATTCATCATTCTTGTTGAATGCTTGGGTAGGAATATAACCAAAAAGAGGGAAAACAAAACCCTTGAGGGAGTTACCATTGCTCATGGAGCTAGATCTATCTATCATCTTCAATTTGTGGATGACTCTACTCTTTTAGGTAAATCTACAGTTAAGGAAGCTTCTAATATTAAGCAAATCATTAGCTATTTTTCTAAGGCTATCGGGCAGTTGATCAATGAAGATAAATCTAAAGTTATTTTATTTCACTGCTCTGCTAGATAGGAATCCATGGTCTTGGATAAATTAAGATATAAAAAAGACCTCTCTTCCAATCACTTATTTAGGTATTCCCATAAATATTCAAAGGTATAAAAATAAATATTGGAATTGGTTGTTGGAAAAAGTCAAGAAGAAAATTGGAAAGTGGACCAACAAGTGGCTTTCTTCTGGGGGTAGAATCACCTTGGTAAAATCAGTCCTTCAAGCTATTTATATTTATGTTTCTTCTATTTTGAATATCCCAAAGGTTGTTCTTCGAGAATTGGATCAAATTAGTCATCATTTCCTTTGGAGTGGTAGTAAGGAGAAAAGAAAATGGGCCTTGGTGAAATGGAATAATTTATGTCTTCCTAAGAGTGAAGGGGGGTTAGGATTTTGGTATTCAATTAATAACAACAAATATTTAGCTCCTAAATTATATTGGAGGATGTTGCATAAACCCAATGCTCTTTGGGCCAATAATCTCCGTGCTAAATATGTTGAGAACATAAGTCCTAAAGACCTTATTCACTATCAACTTCCTACCAAAGGTTCTCCCATTATAGTAGTTCTTGAGACTGGTGAAAATTTGATAAAGAAAATTTTATTTTGGATCATTCATAATGGTCAACATGTAAATTTTTGGATAGATTCTTCGGATGGTCACAAGCCTTTAATAACTTAGTTTCCCTATTGGAGTCCTTGGATGGAGGAGCTCCACCGAGCTAATTGGATAAAGGTGGATAATTACTATTGGTACCATACTGGTAATTCAAAGGTTGGTAGATATTGGATCCCTATTGAGGACAGGCCTATTCAAATACCAGAAAGGCAAAGACAAGATATCCAAGGCATCCTTCATATGAGATCCCTCTCTTGGTCCCATGAAAAATATTGTTTTGGATGGAACAACACTACTAAGGGTGAGTATTCAGTTGCTCAAGGTTATTTGATCTTATGCCATAATAATCCCAACCATTCTTTTGAAATCTTTTCTCGATTGTGGGCTCAAAAGATCTAGCCTAAGTTGAGGTTCTTTAATTGGCTTCTATTGCATCGTAGGGTGTTTACTGGTGAGCAACTTATGAAGCATGGTTTTTATGGCCCTTTTAGATGTGAAATGTGTGAATAGAATGTAGAAAATATCAACCATATTTTTATAGAGTGTACTTTAGCCTTTGAGCTATGGAGGACAATGACCACTTTACTTGGCTTGCAGTGGTCCAATTTTTTTACTTTTGAACAACTTTGGAGGGATTGGCCTAATCAAGAGGGTGTTGATCATTTTATTAGGTAGTTAGTTTGGATGGGTTCTACCATTCTTCTTTGGAATATTTGGAATGAAAGGAACAATCATATTTTTAATTAAGATAGGAAGGATATTCACTATATTTGGCAAAAGACCATAGCCAACTTAGTTGAATAAGTCCATCAACTCCTTAATCACCCTCAAAACTCCCACCAAAGATGGGAACAAGTGATGCAAATATTAAAGATTAAATCTTCTAAGGGCAACCAACTCAAATGGAATGTGAGTATTAGTAATATGGATAGGACTAGAAATTGGAAACCTCCTCCTAAGGATTTTGGAAAAGTCAATACTGATGGAGCCTCTAGAGGGAACCCTGGAAAATCCAGTGTGGGAGGAATTGGTAGACTTTCGGATGGCTCCCTGATTTTTACTTTTGTTGAGAATTTGGGTATTCTTTCCAATAACCTTGCTGAGGGGTATGGTATCCTCAGAGGCCTTCAGGAGGCTACTAATGTTGGATGGAAAAAGGTGTTAGTTGAGTCTGACTCTAAACTTATGATTAATCTCTTGAAGACTCCTTCTAAGAATCATAAGGTGGATTGGAGAATAAAAAAAATTATTGAGAAGATTTAGTTAATCCAGATGGGAGTTTTGAAATTTGATTACAATCATGTGGTCAGAGATCAAAACAAGAGTGCTGACACTTTAGCTAATTTGACTTTGGACAAAGGTGACCTTACTTGTTATGGCCACCCTCCTATATGGTGGGCTTCTCAAATTAGGGAAGCTCTCTTTTCTATCATTTCTTTGGATGGCTCCAATTCTAAAGGTACCTAGTTTCTTCTTGTTTTTTTTTTTGCTTCTCTTTGGTTCATTCAGGTTTTTTTAGTTCCCTAGATCATTCTATTCTTTATTTTGTTTCCTCTATTGATTCTTGCCTTAATAGTCTTCTAGTCTAGATAGGTCATTGTTTTGTCCAATTTTTTTTTCTTTTTTTTTTGTTTTTTTATTTAGTTTTTAAAGGTGGGTAGGTTCTTTTGTTTTGTTTTGTTTTTATGTTCTTTGTGTTGTTTTTTGTTGTTCTTGTGTTTTTGTTGTTTTGTTTTTTTTTATGTTTTTTGTTATTGGGTTTCTCTTTGTTTATGTTATTTCGTGTTTTTTTTTTTGATAAGTAACAGTATATTTATAGCGGGTTTTTTAGAACAGGATCCCAAAACCTTAGTTACATCAAAAGCCGAGGCTGAAAAAATGAATAAAAATCGAGGCTACGCCCAAAGGCAGTGATCCGGGGCCCAGGGCCCTGGTGCCTACAAAAACCGACTAGGACACACAACAACAAAACTTGCCTAGAATCCACCAAAAACTAGAAAACACCACCATCAATAATGCAGAAGTTAGACGCCAGCGTACCGATGGACCCTACGGTCGGTCCTAGCTAGGACAGGGACCCTAGTCGGCCAACTTTACTCCCTATTGGGGCCATCTCCCAACCTGCGTCGGAGCTCGACCAGGGCATTGGCAGCGGAGGAGGCCGCTTGGGCAGCCGCAGTCAGGGATCCAATTGCCATGTTGAGAAGGGCTTTGATAGACAAATTCTACATCCTATTGCTGAAATCAAAAATAACATATGCGGGCTCTAGGGCCTCCTGCTTGGTCCTTTTGGTGCTGCCAGTAGCCCTACTACTACCAGGGAAGGGGCCTTTATGAGCACCCCCAGGAGTTGGGGCCCCACTTGGGCCCTGGGCCAGAGTCCTGCACTTCCGAGTGGGTCTGTGATGCTTTGGGGCAAGGGAGCCTCCGGGAGAGGGGGTATCCTTAGAAATGGATGCAGTAGGGGAGGCAGCAAAAGAGTTATCCATTTTAGGGGGGATAGAAGATAGGGGAGGGATGTGGTGGAGCTATGACTAATTAGCAAGGGCATGCCTATACAGTACAACCATGAGGCCTTGGTGGGAGGGCCGAGAATGGCTTTTGTGGGCACATTCAATGGAAATATCCAAGGAATATAGCAGGAATCGAAGGGTGCTAATCACTGTGGCCCCCCGGATGTGGTTGATGTAGCTCAAGAGGAAGCTAAAAAGCCTCTAGTCCTGGTCGTCGTAGGTAATGTACTGCATTACCTAGATGATGGCCTCATCGAATGGGGTTGGGAGGTTGGAGCAAAATAGGTTCACCTTGTCCCACTGCTACTCCGAGAAATGGGACAACTCCTCCTCCCAATTATGCTTATCCCGCCTGACTACTCGCCCCTTTTCCTCATGGTGAAGGCCTGTAACATCTGTCAAGAATTCTTTGTTCACTTTGAAATGAAGGCCCTTTATCATGACCTTGTTGACATTCCACGAGTCCAGAAAGATTTGGGTGATTTTGTCATCAGCTCCTGCAAATTTGTTGAAGAAAGGAGTGAATTTTTTGGTGTTGGAGAAAAGTATGGCCGACTCACTCAAAATGAGCATGGAAGGCTCGGTGAAGAAATTTTTAGAAACCATGGGGGTCGATCTGACAGCCCAAGTATAGGGGATATAGGGGATATCTGACCAGAGATGCAGGGCCCGGGGATGGGGGAAACAGACAAGACTATGGGAAGACTTAGCGTGCGGTGGATTTAAAACCATGCAGGGGGCCATAGAGGGGGGAAGCCTCGAGCGTCGGGAATGAGCCCTCGGGGTTGGGTGTGACATGAGGGGGGAGGGGCTGAGGGGGTGCGACTGCAGGTTGCCACATGGGGCAAGGGGGAGGGGCCACTACCAACGTGCCAGGTGGTGCAAAATGAGCGGGGGAGAACCTTGAGGGTACATCATGGGATAAATGCATGGGCAGACTGACGCAGCATGGGGATCCATCAATGAAGTGATTGAGGCAGAAAAATTGGAGAGGGCCAATGTGGAGACTGTCTTGGAACTGCCATAAGTGCCAACGAAACAACGTAGGTCCAATCCGGGAAGAGCTGATATTTTGACATGGCCAAGCACACTTGGCACTACAAGGGGGAACTAGGAGACCAACTCGCGGGTAGGAGACGGACCTGGAACAGACGATGTGCTACCATAGGGGGGGAAGTCCCTTGTCCTATGGAAACCACACTGATGGAATGTCGGGGCCTTGAATGATGGTAAACTAGACACCAGGGTCCTCAACATTACTGGACTGATCTTGCATAGTAATATGGACCAGAGCTTCGAGAAATTTCATAGTCCAGGTGGTGAAGGTGTCAGCTGAGATGGCTTGGTTTGCCATGAAATCAGTCGCCATATTCCCTTCCCTATACACATGTCGGAAGGCATGATCGATGAATCCCTGGAGGACAGAGAGGGCTTCCCGGATGAAGTTGTGGATGCGCCAGAAGCAATTTCTCAGGCTACAGGAATCTTTGATAATAACTTGGGAATTGCTCTCAATGATGATTTTTGAGGGAGACTCCTTGAGGGCGGTCAACCCGCTTAGCAGGGCTGCTGCTTCAGTGAAGTTGTTAATGTGGAAGCCGAGCAGAGTAGAAAATGCCATGATCAAGGTATCGTGGCAGTCTCAGATGACCCTGCATGTCCCAGAGGGCCCGAGATTGCCTTTAGAAGCGTTGTCAAAGTTGAGCTTGACCCATCCGGGGGGGGTAGTCCACCTTGTCAAAGATCAACGAGAGGGGGCGGGAGGGGGACCGGGGGGGGAAGTTGAATTCTGAGGGAGGATATAAGGGTGGCTTCACCTAGCCATCGGGGTGGCTCGGTCAAGGGGATGGAGCAGGAATTATCGAGGGCAAAGGTCACTACCTTGGTCACTATCCACAAGGGGGAATAGGCCGGGGAGGAGAAGGCTCTACTGTTGCACTCCGGCCAGAGTTGCCAGAGCATATGGGGAAGGTAGGAACTCTAGAGGAAGCGAATGAAGGGATGGGAAAATGGGTTGGGCCACTGCAATAGGAGGTCAGATATGGATTTGGGGGTCACCCACTGGATAGAGAATTAGGAAAGGATAAGGCCGAAGACTTCATATGAAAAGGGATAGTTGATAAAGAGGTGATTGGTGGATTCCCAGGTAGCATAGCAAAGGAAGGATCTATTCAAGATCTGAAAGCCCCTCTTGATCAGATTCTTGATTGTCAAAATCTTATTTTGGACGGTCGCCCAAATGAAGTGGTTGATTATGGGGATCAGCTCCTTAGCCCACATCTTTTGGGTTGGAAAGGGATCCTCATAGGGGAATCTTTGGAGATTATAGGCAGATTTGATAGAAAACACTCCACTGGGAGTACCATGCCAAACACATCTGTTGTGTCCTCCGAAGGATGGGATGACAGTCACCTTGAGGAGGCATTGGAGCCTGGCAGCTTGAAGCGGGTGCCTGGGATCTAGGATGGGTTACCAGGCACCACACCCCTAGTTCTGGGAAATATAGGCCATCACTCTGGGTCCTCTATCCACTAGCCTTGGTTTGAGAATGAGAAGCTCTCTATCGGCACTCAGGGCCTCGTCATGAATCCATCTGTCATCCCAGAAGTCAATCTTGGCTCTATCCCCGAGGATTCATCTGGTCCCTTTTTGGATTATGTCTTTGGTGGAGATCAGGTACTTCCAAAGGCTGATCCATCTCGGGGCTGAGATTCACTGAGGAAGGGGTGGCTATGGTAGTATTTTTTATGCATGATGCTAACCCACTCATCAGGGGTGTTGGTGTGCACCTTCCAGGCATGTTTGGCCAAGAGAGCCTTGTTCATGAGGACCACCCGCCTAAGCCTGATCCCTCCCTCACCTTTGGTGTGGCAGACCAGGGGCAAGGAAACCAGGGGAATCCTCTTCTTATCTTCGCTGCCCGACCAGAGAAAGCATTTTTGAATTTTTTTGATGTGATCTGCAATGGAGGCCGAGATTTTGAATATCGACATGAAATATATCGAAATGCTTTGCAAGATTGCTGCCAAGAGGGTGGCTCTGCCAACCTGTGAGAGGAGGTGACCTTTCCAGGGGGCCAACTTTCTCTGAATCCGCTCAATCACCCTGCCCCATAGGGCCTTAGAGGACGCACCTGTGAACAGGGGAAGACTGAGAAAAAATTTGGACCATTTATCGATTTGTGCGTGTCATCCTTGCGTAGGGGCCATGCTAATCTTCTCTGTATCATTCCAATTTTATCAGATGTCTCCTAAGAGACGTTATTTCGTGTTTTTATGTGTGAGAATTTTCTATGTTTTTTGTTTTTTTTTATTGTCTATTGTTGGTTGTTTTTTATTTTTATTTTTATTTTATTTTTTTTAATTTTTTAGGTTTTGGTTGTGTTTATTTTTCATGTTTTTTTAGGTTGTCTTTGTAGTGTTATGTTGTTTTTGTCTTGTTTCTGTTTTGTTATGTGGTTCATGTTTTTTTGTGTGGTTTATTTTATCTTATTGTGCGTGTTTGGTCATGCTTTTGTTTTTGACACACTCAAGGAGCATGTTTTTTATTTTATTTTATTATTTTTGTTGTTATTTACTTATTTTTAAATTAGTTTTGTGTGTTTATTTGCTCCTTGAGTATGTAAAAGGTGGTAGGCCAGGTCTGAGTCTTGGGTGTGTTTTACGGAATGGATACCCCTGCCTCATTGGGTCTTACCCGAAATTGGCATCCCTTTTGGGATGTTTTCC
>JAQPPZ010009771.1:0-29227 GCA_028583015.1 Wollemia nobilis | reverse complement strand
CCTCTTTGTGGTACTCAATGAGCCCCACAATCCCTTGATCCTCTTGGACCTGTCCTCCTGGAGTAGGTTCACCTGTCTTTGCAGAATAACCATATGAGCTCATAGTTTCTCTATCTCCTCGCTCGGATCCCCTCATCTTGAGGCTTAGTCTCAAATGACTACTACTAATATAGAGGCCTCTCTTGATCCTCCACTTGGTAGTACCCTAACCTCTATGGGGAAAAATATATATGCCCCTACCTCCCTGGTCCTTGCAGTGCTAGTGTCCTCTATCACTAGCTCAATCTGAACTCAAGCCTACCTCTAACTCAAAACTAATGGGCCCTACTATGCCCTATCTATGGTTCTACAAGCTATCTCTTGAAAATATTGTTACAGGCATGGGCCCATCACCTGGCACCTATGTATCACAACATGCGGGGAGACCCTCTAGGGCACGATACCTCTATTATTATATATTTTGAGTAGCTTTGTTGTCATTGATGTCAAAAGGTTAAATCGTCATCAAGTGGGTTAATTATCATTAATGCCAAAGGGAAAAGAGAAGAAGGTTTAGAATAATAACAATATTATAATATTTTGATAAAAGAAAGGGTTGATTTCCCAAAGTTAAAATGGCCAAAGAAGTTATTTAACTTAAATAACTTAAAATTTTAAATTATTTAATATTTAAATTATTTATTTTTAATCAATTTAAAATTAAATATTTAATATTTTAAACTATTGTGGGCCATAAAATGGTTATCCAAAGTTTTAAAAAGAGCAACCACTATCGTTGTTCTCTTTTATACATCCGTCGACGTCCTTTGATTAAAAGTCAACCATAATGTATATAAACAAAATAACTAAGGTTAAAAGTGTTTTAATAATAGCATGACTCGGGAGAGAAAAGACACATGTGCTTGCACTTTAAAAACAAAGATTAAAAATCGACAAAAAAAAGGGGTATCAAAATTTGTTATTGGTAAAACGCTGTCGCATTTCCCAAATTCGGTACGAACTCCAAAGATCAATGCGTTCGATGAAACCCTGCTCAGAGATTGATTCATTGGTTTATGGCAATGGGGTTGCATTTTCCAAGAAGGATAAAGACATCAAATTTGAATTAGTTTACCTTTGACCTCATCCGACGCTTAGCGCATATGGTGAAACTCCTTGTGCAGGTGATAGTATAAAGTGCGGTTTGAATCTCATCGAGATTGGTTTGTATAAGGAAATTTTTTTTAAAAGTGATCAGGTGACAATCATATTTGTCAGAGCATGAATTTGGATGCAATAAGGATGCGTAGCCCTAGAGGTATCTGATTTTTTACTAAGGATCTTCATTGGCAGTGAAGTGTAGGTTCTAATCTCTTGATTCGAAGGGTATCATAAGCGCCTTTGGTGCAGTAAAAGGTATGCTTAAAGTTTGTTATAATTATTTTTATGAAAATTAAAAAGGGTTTGAGAGTTAGTTGAGAGGTATAAGGTTTACATTTGGAAATTAATTAATTGTATGGTGTATGAATTGGGATTCATAAGGGAGAGAGGAACAGTGAGCATAGGGCATCCATAGAGCTAGGGTTTCGACCAGCAGAGTAGCAGAAGGGTGAAACCAGTAGCCGCCAATAGCCGAAGAGTGGAGCAGTAGTCTCCAAGTGTGGGGAGGGAGGAGATGTCAATGGGTAGGAAGTCATCTACAGGGGAGCCCGGGAGCGGCTACGATTCGTGTCTTGGGCACAACAAATCAATCGAATGGCACCAGGGATCCAGAGGTGCAAAAGTGTCTAGACCCATTGAAGAAGACTAGGATGTTAATGGTGTCAGTTAGGGTAAGGACCCACCAGACAAAGGGGGTGGTGGGGCTCAAAATTCTTATGCCCAGGCAGTTGCTTTAGAAACCCTAAATGATTTTTTTACAAAAGAGTTGTTTCTAGTTGGGGATGAGCTGGACATCCTGACGAAAGTTCTTTCAAGCTTCATGGAGTTTGAGAAATTTACCCTCATAGGCAAATTCATTGGCGACCATCCCGACATGGAAACTATCCGAAAGTGGGTAGCAAGAAAATGAAGGACTTCTGGTCATATGGAGCTAGCGGCCCTATCCCAGTGTTTTTTTGCCATTATACTGAATAATAAGGAGGATTACTGTAAAATTCTAGCTATCGGGCCATGGTTTCTAGGCCGTAGAATTTTATTCCTTAGGAAGTGGGACATGGATTTCAGTCTTGATACCTAGAACATCAACATTGCCCCAATATGGGTTAGGCTTCCGAATCTTCCCCTCTTTGGCTGGCATGAAAATGTCATAAGGGGTATTGTGTGCTCCATTAGGTATTTTGTCACCATTAACCCACCCACCCGAGCTCGAACAAGGTTTGTCTAAGCCCGTTTTTGCGTTCTGGCATATTTGGAGGTGGAACTCCCAACTTTCATCACTCTTTGGTTTGGAGGTACCTTTCGTCATAAACAGGCTATTGTATATAAAAATAGACCAGTTTTTTGCCCCCAATGTCGGTCCCAAGGGCACCTCCAATCCTAGTGTCCTCTTCAAAAATCGGGTAAGCAGAAGCGTGAAAATGGAAACCCCCTGGAGCATGGGTGAGGTTAGGCGAAGCAGTCAAATATCCCAGATGCGAAGGGTCATGAATCTCTAGGCCCCTCTATAGTCTATGTCAGACTCTCTCAACTTGAAAAGAATCCCACTCTCCAATCGGACCCCGAGCAACTTGAGGCTAACAATCAGCAAGGAGCAGAATCCCACTTAGAAAGTGAATCACAGGAAGAGAAGGAACGGACCCCATCCCAAATTGTGACTCAGACTATTTCTCTGCCCCAAGATATGGGTCATCCTAATTTTAGTTAGTCACAGACGATGCTAGAAGATTACCTCTTAGGAAGGAGGGGTGAACAATCCGGTCACATTAGCCCTCAAAACATGAGGAGCCAAAAGCAAAGTGTGGATTTTGGTAGTGAGAGGAAGCAAGGTCGTCCTCCTAACAAATACAGGTGGGACAAAGAGATAGCAAATGATGTTGCAAATGGAACCCAATGTTTGCTGGTTCTGGATGACTATGGCACTCAGACGGATGAAGCGCATGCATCAAAACCTCCCCCTCATTAAGGAAGGGGAGGCAAGAAAAACCTCAAACTGTCCAGATGAAAGTCCTCTCATGGAATGTGAGAGGACTGAACGGTGCAGCCAAATGAAGGTTAGTGGCTGATCTTCGTAGGAGGACTAATCCTTCCATCCTTATTTTGTAAGAGACCAAGGTCGATGCTATCTCCTCTAATAAAGTTGTGAAGGCCATTTGGGACAAGGCAAATTGTCTGTCCAGCCCTGTAGTGGGAACAGCAGGAGGACTCATGGTTCTGTGGGACCCTTCGAGGTTTGAGGGTAGCCTGCTATCAACTTCCAACAGAATCATGGATTCTGTCCAATGTTTATGCTTCAAATTTTGCCATAGAGAGAGTAGAAATGTGGAAAGCTATCTCTCATATGAGGGAGAATTTTAGTAATTTTCCTTGGGTTTTAGGGGGTGACTTCAATTTTTTCCTTCATCCTTTGAAAAAAAAATGAGGATCTAACCACTTCAGTCGTAGCTTGGAGGACTTCAGGGATTTTGTCTCTACTAATGGCTTGCTCAACATCAAACTCAAAGGGGCTTCCTTCACTTGGAGTAACAAAAGGATTGGGAGTGGTTTGATTCAAGTCAAGCTCGACAGATTTTTTATGTCCCAAGAAGCCATTCCTATCCTTGGCGGGGCTATCCTTTTGGCTCTTCCAAGGATTGGGTCTGACCATAACCCTATTTTCTTGGAGGCAGATGATAGGCATGTTTTTAAAACCCCCTTCAAATTTGAATCCATGTGGATCTCTCACAAGGACTTCAAAGGTTTGGTTTCAACGTGGTGGCAATTGAAGGTGGAAGGAAATGGTCCTAAGAGGGTGGCTCTAAAGCTCAAAATGGTCAAAGAAAAGCTGAAATTTTGGAATAAAGAGGTTTTCAGCAACATTTTTGAGTCCAAAAAATCCATCTCTGAGAACCTAAAGGTTTTGGAGGAAAGGATGGAACTCAAAGGTTACACTGAGGGTCTCAGGGAGGAAGAGCAGAGTCTTTTGGTGGACTTTCATTCTATTCTCGCTAGGGAGGAAACGTTCTGGCGCCAAAAATCTTGTGACCTTTGGTTGAAGAATGGAGACATCAAAATGAGTTTTTTCCACGCGTCTACTATGAGGAACAGAGGGGCCAACAAGATCAGAGAAGTGGCTTGTAATGATGGGCGCATTACTAGGGAGATAGAGGAAATCAGGAGCAAAGCGGTTGAATTTTTTTAGGATTTGCTTGGCACTCCTCCGGACAGCAACCTTCAGGTCCAAAAATCTCTGCTCGCCAATTTTTTAACTAAAGTCCCCCATGAGGTAAGCATTAAGCTTCTGGAACCTTTTTCCTCATCCAATATTAAGGAAGCATTGTTCTCCATGCAACCAGATAAGGCCCCTAGCCCCGATGGTTTCCCCCCTTGATTCTTCCAAGTCATGTGGGAGGTCGTGGGTCCGGATGTGTGTGATGCTATTCGGGTTATTCAAGATTCCAGATCCATCCACCTGAAACTCAATTCCACAATTCTTGCCCTCATTCTTAAGTCTCCTACCTACAAAATTTTCTCTGACTATCGGCCCATCAGCCTGTGCAATGTTTTTTACAAGATTCTTACCAAGTCTATAGCCAATAGACTCAAAACAGTCCTCCCCATCCTGATTGATCCTTGTCAAGGAAGCACTGTTAAAGGCAAAAAAATTCTTGATGGTGTCATCACTATCCATGGGACCCTTCATTCCACTTACCACTCCAAGAATGCTACTATTTTTCTTAAGCTCGACATGAACAAAGCCTTTGACCGGGTTGATCAAAATTTTTTGTGTGCATTCCTCCTCAAGTTTGGCTTTCATCCCCACTGGATTGACCTTGTCTACAGTTGTATATCCACTCCCTTTTTTTATGTCCTAGTCAATGGGTCCCCATCTGGGTATTTCCAAAGTGCTAGAGGCCTCATACAGGGCGATATTTTATCCCTCACACTTTCATTCTTCTGGCGGAGGTTCTGAGTTGGTCCATGAAAGAGGCTCTTCGTCAGAACAAGATTTTTGGCATTTTGCCAACTTCTAGAGTTGATCTTGTCACTCATCAGCAATTTGTGGATGACACCCTCACCTCCACTGGGGCGTCCGTTGCCCAAGCCAAATCGCTCAAGCGGATCCTGTCCCGTTATGAGCAAGGCTGTCAGGCAAAAGGTCAATTACATCAAGAGCAAAATCTATTTTATTAACACTCCCCTACGCAGGCAACTTCGGATTGCTAGAATTCTTGAATGCACTATTGATTCCCTACCTACGTCCTATCTGGGGTTGCCTCTATCTTATAGCGGGCGGGCCAGTGGGGGTATGTGGAACATGATCCTTGAGCGCCTTCACAAGAAACTCGAAACTTGGAAGGGCAAACTCCTGTCGCAATCCGGAAAAGCCACCCTTACCAAAGCTTGTCTTCAGGGGATCCCGACCTACTTCATGTTGGTGTTCATGCTTCTGGTTGCAGTTCACTCAAAAATTGAGAAGATTCAGAGGACCTTTCTATGGTCTGGCAGCGAAGAGAAATCTAGACTCCCCCTTGTTGCCTGGGACAAGGTGTGTTCGAGGACAGACCAAGGCGGTTTGGGGTTGAGAAGATCAAGACTTATGAATTTGGATCTGATCGCGAAGCACGCTTGGAGGATTCTATCTAGCGACCCGGTGGAGTGGGTTAAGCTGGTTAAAAAGAAGTATCTTGGCCCCATTTCCTTCTTGGATGCTGAGACCTCCTCCATGGCATCGACCTTTTGGAAATCTGTGCTCCAAACCCGGCATTTGATCAGCCTGGGAGCCCGCTGGATTTTGGGTGATGGCAACCTCATTTTCTTTTGGAAGGATAGGTGGGCGACTGAAGAAGCCCTTGGGTCGAGGGCGGACCTTGCTGGGCTGAGAAGTTTGACCGACCCTAACTCCCAACTCAGGGTGGCAGATTTCATAGACCGGAGCACCCATTTTCCTCGGTGGAAGATTCCAGTTGTGGAGGGGTTTAATAATGAGGTTACCTTTCTTACAAATATCCTCCAATCAGTTTTAATTCCTTCTGCTAGGAGGAATGACATAATAATCTGGAGTGGTATGGGGGATGGGCTTTTTTTTGTTAAATCAGCTTATGAGTTTCTTACCACCAAGACTACTCTGGACTACAGGTGGAATACTGTGTGGAGGAAAGGATTCCTCCCTAAAATAAACTTCTTTGCATGGATTGATTTCCACAATAAAGCCTTAACAATTGACAACCTTCACAAGAGAGGTTTTGCCTTCCCCAATAGGTGTTACTTGTGTCTTGCAGATTGCGAGATGAGGGATCATTTATTCTTGCATTACCCATTTTCCCACTCTGTTCTTAGTATTGTCCTATCCTCCTTCCAAATCCTATGGTGCTCTCCCCATTCCCTCAGAGATGCTTTCCACCAATGGCCTAATCCTTTCAAGAATCCCAAACTTTTCTTCCTCCTCGAGGCCTCCTTCCATCATTCAATTTGGCAAATTTGGTTAGAGAGGAATGCTAGAATCTTTGGCAAAGCTCCTAGAGGGCCCCCTTCTGTTGCTCAAAGGGCGTTGTCCTACGCAATCAAGAATTCTATTGTTGTTCCCAGTCCCAGTCCCTACCTTTCAAGCGAAGAAGTGATTCTCAAAATGATGAATCTTTGGTCGTTTCTGGAGGTTGTTAAAGGGCCCTGTCAAAGGAATATTGTTTGGACCAAACCTGTTGTGGGGTGGATTAAATTAAACTTTTATGGAGCGGCTAAGGGGAATCCTGGGCCCACTGGTGCTTGGGGTGTTGTCAGAGATCATGATGGGAATCTTGTGATGGCCTATTGTGAAGATTTGGGCTCCTAGACAAATCACTATACCGAAGCTCGAGGCACTCTGAAAGGTATTCGGATACTCTCTGAGGATCCTCGGCCTCTTATTATTGAGGGTGACTCACTCAACATCATGAATTACCTTCTTGGCACCAAAAATCCATCTTGGAAAGTCTACAACATCATCCTCGAGGCAAGAATGCTTCTCTCCTATCGTGGTAGGTGGAAAGAAAATCATACTTTTAGAGAAGGTAATCACGTGGCTGACCACATGCCCAACAAAGGGCTTGCGACCACGTGTCCAGTTGTGTGGCGGTCTCACTTCCCATTCGAGGTGGAAATTTTGGCCAGAGCAGACATCCATTCATGATGCTTTCCTTGCATAGTTTTTGGAAAGCCCCCTCTGATGAGTTTTGGTGTGACATGGCAATTTTGTCTACTTAGCTGTCCATGGTGTCTTGTCTATTTTGCTTTCCTTGTTTCATTTATTCGGGCCTTACTTGGTGTTCCTTCGATTTTTTCCTATTTCTTTTTCATTGGGTTTCCAGGCCTAAAAGCCCTTTTTACAGTTTCCAAGTCTTTAGCATTAGGATGGTTTTACTTGCAATTTGGCTTATTGTTACAGCCAAGAGGTATGATGCATCATTAGAAATATGGCTAATTTTGTACATAAGGTTTTGGGATCCTCTATAAAAACCCACTGTTAATATATTAAAATAATTACCAAAAAAAGAATTGGGAGTCATAAGGGTTTGGTATTATTGTCTAGTAAAATAAAAATTAGAAGGTAAAATGATGCTATAGGTGATGAAGGGAGATATAAGGTTAAAGCAAGTTACATATTTGGAGAAATAAGGTGATAGGGTAATGTAAAATCTTGTGGGTATTTTGGATATTATACAACATTATTAAAGGATTCATTTTTATGTTAAATAGGATTCTAAGAACATGGAGATTATAAGGTGTATGTAAGATGTGTTACTTTTGTGTGAAAATCATTGGGAAACTATTTGCATGAATATTTTGAGAAATATTATTGTTATCTAACCATTGAAATTGGAAAGAAGGAAATTGTGATTGAGAAGGGTTTTGAAGATCATTTCTCTATCAAAGAAAAATGTATGGGCATATTATTCCTTGGCTAAGTTAATTGGTTGGTTTTATGGAAAACAACTTTGGAGTGAAAAGGACTTGATTATGTTTCCTTATTGAGTTATTGAGAAATTAATGCTATGCACCTTGTTTTATAAGCATTGTTATTGAAGTGAATGGTTAAGTGAAGAACTTGAACTATGTTTTACAAATATCATGAGTATCATTGTTATGTGAAGATTGTTTTAATAAGCATTGTTGTTGAAGTGAGTGGTTGAGTAAAGAACTTGAACTAGGGTTTGCAAAGAACATAAGTATCAATGTTATGTGAGTTTGGTTGATAAGTATTGTTGGAAATATTTTGAATTATTTTTCATGTGATTGGACTAGGGTTTGTGAGTAAGGATTATTTCATTGAGTGATTGGTTGAGTAGAGTTGGTTGAGCCTAGTCAAGTGAATATGTTGAAGTGATTGTTCAAGTTTTGTGAAACAAATTATTCTATATTTTGAATTGATTTGAAAAAGAGGTTGAGTATTGATGAGTGTGAAACATATTGAGTCTCTAACAATTCTCTATATGTTTCTGTGATAAAAGAGAGATTGGAAGTGATTGAGAGTTTGTGAATGTGAAGCATATTGAGTCTCTAACAATTCTCTATATGTTTCAAAAGAGTGATTGAAAGTGATTGAGTATTGAGGTGAATGTGAAGCATATTGAGTCTCTAACAATTCTCCATATGTTTCTTAAATAGTGATTGAAAGTAATTGAGTATTGAGCTGAATGTGAAGCATATTGAGTCTCTAAAAATTCTCTTTATGTTTCTATGAGATTGGATAAGTTCTAGTGTGGACTTGTTGAGCAGATTTAAGGTAAGTCTTTGAGAAGACTTGTGGACAGATTTGTGTGAGCTTTTGTGGAAGCTTACAAAACAGATTGAGAGCAGATTTGGATAAGTCCTAATGACGAATTATTGAGTAGATTTGGGCAAGTGCTAGTGAGGAATTGTAGAGAAGATCTGGACAAGTTCTAGATAGAACTTATGGATATATTAGTGTGAGCTTTTATGGAATCTTACAAGGCATATTTGAGATAAGTCTTTGAGAAGACTTGTGAGTAAAGTTGATTGATTAATTTGTTCAAACCTTGAGTTAAGGTTTGGGGTAGATCTAGCAGAGTTGATTTATGATTAATTCAAGATTTTATTTAAGGCTTGAGTGTAAATATTGAGGATATATTTGTGCTAGATCGAAGACTTGTGTTTAGTACAGATTTGAGGATAGAGTTTGGTGCAGATTTGAGGACAGGTTTGTGCCAGATCAAAGACAGAGATTGAGTAGATTTGTGATAGATCGAAGGACTATATTTAGCACAGATTTGAGAAATATATTTGAAGGTGATAAAGTATAGAGGATGATAGTCTCCAGTGGATAGAGATCCATTAGCCAAGGTAGTGAGGATAGGTGTCTTCAGTAGATAGAGATCCATTATCTAGAGTAATGGGGGAAACAATTCTTCTAGAATATCACCATTCAGAGCTTCGAAGAAAGGAGTTATCCTATGGATAGAGATCCATGAACTTGATTAGGATATTGGTGTCTCCTTTGGAAAGAGGTCCATAAACATTGTAAAAAGGAAAGTATTCCCAAGAGATTGATTGAGAAAATTTTAGTGAAATATTTTCTCTGTGGAGTACCCCACATTGGGTGAACCATGTTAAATTTATTTCTCTATTGTGTGTGATGATTTGTGCATTGATTTAGTTATTTATATTGATATTGCCATTTATTATATTGGATAATACTATTTGGAAAAGAAAAGTAAAAAGTGGTCTTATATTGTTCACCCTTCCTCTCAGTATAAGCTTGTGTTCTTCAATTGGTATCTCTGAATTGGTTCCTTCAAAAAAGGTTTAACAGCTTGAAGGAATATCTTACAAGAACACAAATGGCAAAGAAAAGCAAAGGTAGAACCATGAGACACAAGAAGAAAATAATAGTATGGTCATGAAAGAAAAAGAATATGAATTTGATATTGTTGTTTTGGGAGGAAAAATAGAAATAGATTCAAGAGATGAATCAAGCAATGGAGAGATAAAAAAATTGATAATTTTTTGTACTAGATGTAGGAAGGTAGGCCACCTTGTAGCTCATTGTTCACAAGAAGGTGAAGAATGTTTTTTTTGTGGTCAACTTGGTCATGATGCAGGTTATTGAAATTGATATAGTAGTGGTGAAGATGAATATGATACTCTTTGAACTAAAGTCCTAGAGGTTGGTTCAAAAAAATATAACAAGGACAGTCAAAATAGGTATGAAGAAGAAACTCTACTTTTAGTAATAGAAGAAAATGTAGATAGCAAAATAGCACCAAATCGATTATGTGACTACAAGCACTGACCGAATTGGCATACATACCCCTTGGGGCAGCCTCTAGAGGTTAACAATGGTCCTAACCACTCCCAAATAAATTTTGGAAGGTCAGAGGTCAATTTGGCACCTTTCAGGCACTTTGCTCCCTATTCTTCCCACCATGGATGATTAGAATCCTACTTGTCCCACCTCGGGATGATTAGCAGCAATTGTCCCAGGGTGGGACGAGTAGCAGGTTTGACTAGAAAAAAGTCAAGCCTTGACAAATGGCAGCCCAGATATGCTACCCAACTTCACCTTCGGAGTATGCAATTATGAGGAATGATTTCAAATCATAGAGAGGAACTTCATTCAAGCATGCCCTGATCATGGAGTCCTCATGCAAGGAGGCCCTAAATCAGGGAGGAATCTTCTCTCCCCCAAGAAAGGCATGGTGAGCCAAGTGGTGCCCTCGCATGCGCATTCAAAGGAGACCCCTGAGGTCTATAAAAGGGTGAGCATCCTCACCCCAAAATAACAGAGCTAGAGCATTTGGAGCAATGGAGTGCTGCCAAATTATTCCCCCATCCCTCTTTGTGCTTCCTACATCCCTAATTTCTCTTTTGGAAGAGAGGTTATCGGGTGAACACTAGGAACACAATCCCGACCCAAAACCCAAGCAATCAGCCACAATCCCACACCAAATTCATCGAAACAACCCCCTAGGATGTTTTGGACCCATCCCACTTGGATTGGTGCCAAAAATAAGCCCCAAATGGTGGGCGTCCTGCCCCCGGGTGCCCCCCGCACTGCTACAGTCCTAATCATCCCACCCTAGAGAGATTAGAAATCTATGAAGTATTTCTCTACTATTATTTTTGCATTCTATCATATTTCATGTACTTATGCTATTGTTCAAGTTTCATGTTATTCTGACTTGATTTCACTGGGTTTTTATCATTTTATTCATTTACTAACATACAGGGAGCGCTTTTGGATACAGACAATCTGGGTAGAATCTGCTAAATATGGCCTTGTGGATCATCCAAAAATTACCCTTTTAGCCTAACCCCAAGTTTTTAGGAGTTTTAAGGGCCTCTGGGCAGGACATTTGCAAGGTCGCTCTTGCACATTTTGTGACAGTCCTAATCCTCCCACCCTAGATAAATTAGAAATCCATGCATGATTTATTGACTGTTCTTTTTGCAATGGGTCCCTGATGATGTCTTGATGCTTCTATCAAAATTTGGGTTCATTATGACATGTTTTGACCATAATTTCATTATTTTTTACATTAACCAACCAAAGGCTTTAGGGATTGCATGTTTTCCTAATATCCATATATGCTATTAACTATTTGCTGCTTCTCTGTGCATAGGATCTCATTGCTAGGAACATAGGAGGGTAGCAAGGAACCATGAATACATGAATGCAAGTGACGACAATGTTTGGCTCGCCCATTTCAAATGTGGGCATGCGGAGGACACTGGAAGAGTACCATCCATTGATGTAACGAACTATATCAAACGCTCTAAGCCCTATAGGGGGGAGACGTATTGTAACTAGATTGAAAGAAACATTAATAAAATAGGCTCTACTTTGTTTTGCTTACATCTCATTTAATTTCTACTTTATTTCCTACATGGATTTGTTTCATCGCATTCTTAGGATTTAGCATCTGCACCATATATCAATTTCATTTGCATCAACATATGGTATGCCGTCACTCTACATTTGGATTTCTATGGCGATCATGGTGGGACCCTATCCCCTACTATTGGGATCAAGTTTTTGATCAAAATTTTGTGGCTTCTTTACAGGTGTTACATATTCGGGCACTAGACTGCTACTCGTGCCACCCTATGACAAATATAGACCTGGCATTCATTCCACCCTGAGACGAATATGTATTCATCCCATCCTATGATGAATACATACCTGCTATTCATCAATATTAGGGCTCTATCCAATTTTTGAGCAAAAACTTAGAGGCATCTGGTTTGGATAGAGAAGAAGTAGGCCTTCTGAACATCCTCTGTGTTTTTCTATTTTCTGTCTTTATAGATTTTTGTTTTCTTTGCTTTCTTGCAAGGAATAAAAAAAAACATAGAGTAACTTAAATGGAAGGAACTTGATTAGGAATGCATTCTTTTCTGGTTTGCCTACATGATACTTGCACCAATGGCAAGTCCTCATCATAGGTTTTAATTCTAGGTAGGGTTTGTGATTACTAATTATTTTTGAAAGATAAAACATACTTTAAAGCATTGCATTAGTGAAAATCATATTTTGCTATATGTTTTCTTTCTTTACATGATTAAAAGGAACCACACACACGCCACCTAATAAAATTAACATCAAGGAGTTGGCTGGTATAGCCTCCCATGTCGGCCATAAGTCCAAGTGATCAAGAAATGCCTAGTGGGAGGCCAGCCAGAGGGGCACATGGTTGTCGGAGCCAATGAGGGCCTATGGATCTCTGATAGCAACTATGAGGATGAGACTGATATGGCATATCTAAACCATATGAGGCAACAATAATATCCCATAGACATCGATGGTATGTTTAAACATCTGAATATGGGACCAAGGCATAAGTGGCATTTAAACCAAGTACAACTAAACCAAGTGCTTCATCCACCACTTCGGGCATACAAAGAGCACCCCCCACCTAGAGACCCTATAGGGCCACTAGTGCCAAGGGTAGAGCCTGTCCTTCTATCCAAACATAGGGCTAATCCTTTTGTGCTAGTACCCATAGAGCCAGATCTTAGGCACAAGGATCACCAAGAATGTCTGAGTTAACACCCGTGCAGTAATGGAGATCAAATTAATTCCATCAACATGATCTCCATTGATTTAAACACCCCCATCCATAACCCAACTGATCCAACATGACCATTGTATCTAGACCTAGATGCCATAGACTGGGATTGTGTTGGCTCACCACCATCCCCATCAGAGTATTGGCCTTGCGGTGGGATGTTCCATTTCACCCTAGGATAGACTCAGGATATCTTCCATGTTGAATATGAACCTGGTGTTCCCAACTTATATCTAAATTTAGCAAATGATATCCACCTAATCCTGACTCCACACCAGTTGGAGGACAAATCCCACATGTCAATCAAAGAGATGATTGACATAGACATTGGTTTTGATCCAATGAATCTGTAAGTCATCAAGCTGGGGGTAAGTCTATCCCCCATAGAGCAAGCCGATCACATTGCCCTTATTAAAGAGAAGAAGGAGGTTTTTGCATGGTCCTACAAAGACATGTCGGGGCTAGACCCACAACTATTCATGCATAATCTAACGCTTGATCCGACAGTCAAGCCAGTCAAGTAAAAACTATGTAAGATGCACCCAATAGTGGCCTTAATGGTAAAGGATGAGCTACAAAAGTTGTTGGATGCACAATTTGTCATCTACATGGATTACCCACCATGGCTGTCCAACATGGTACCCATCAAAAATCCTGATGGGAGGATTCGCATATGCATCGATTTTTGAGATTTAAATAAAGTGAGTCCCAAGGACAATTTCCCCTTGCCTAGCATCGACGCATTGGTAGACACTACGATAGGCCATGAAATGCTTTCCCTCATGGATGACTTCTTTGGATACAACAAGATTCGTATCAATCCTAATGATCAACTAAAAATGGCTTTCACGATGCCTTGGGGGACATTTTGTTATAAGGTCATGCCATTTGGCCTTAAAAATGTTGGTGCCACCTACCAACGCGCTATGACATACATCTTCCATGATCACATGCATAAAACTTTGGAATATTATATGGATTATTTGTTGGCCAAATCTCTTGTGCGCCAAAATCATCTCGATGACTTACGCAAGATCCTTGATCGCCTCATTGAACACAAGGTTAGGCTAAACCCCAAGAAGTTTGTATTTGGCGTTACATCTGGAAAACTCTTGGGTTTCATAGTCTCAAAATGAGGCATCGAGGTAGATCCAATTAAAGTCAAGGCAATCCTTGAAATGCTTCCCCCAACCACCATCAGGTAGCTAAGAAGCTTGTAGGGTAAGGTCGCATCAATCAAGTGCTTCATAGCACAGTTATCTGACAAGTGCCAACCCATGAATAAATTATTACACAAGGGGGTAGCATTTCATTGGGATGACGAGTGCCAGTCAGCCTTCGACAACATCAAACAATACTTGGCTTCACCGCCAGTATTGGCACCACCTAGACTAGGAGTGTCGTTCTACTTATACATCTCAGTTACTGAGGTGGCACTGGGCACCATGCTAGCCCAGAAAAATAAATTACATAAAGAACATGTGAATTATTATCTTAGCCGCACCCTGGTCAGTTATGAACTTAACTATGCATACATTGAGAAGCTATGCTTGACAGTGGTATTTTCCACCAAAAATCTATGCCATTACATGTTAATTAATATGACATATGTTGTGTCTAAGGAGAATCCATTGTGGTACATGATGAGTCATACTTATCATAGTAGTCACATGGCAAAATGGATCATGTTGTTGACAAAGTTTGACATCGAATTCATTGGAAAAAATTCCATCAAAGGTCAAGTCATCGTCGATCAACTAGCAGAGGCTCCTCTCGAAGATGATCAACCTCTGACCATAGAGAGCTACCTGATGATGGGGTCTTCCATGTCTCAAAATCACCAAATTTTGATGAGCCTGAGTCACAGGCTGACATAACCTTATTTTTTGATGGTTCTAAATGTGAGCAATGGGGTGGCACAAGAATCATGTTTTCACACTACAAGGGGCTCCAATGCCTTTATCATTTAAAATTGATTTCCTGTGCATAAATAACAATGCTGAATATGAAGCCTTGCTCATAGGTTTTTAGACAACCATCACCATGAACATCAAACGCTTGAATATATTTTGTGATTCACTATTAATTGTCAACCAAGTGAAAGGGGTATTCCAATGCAAATGCCCAGTTCTGTAGGCCTAAAAATCCCTTATGGATAAATTCCTGGCAAAGCCTGAATGGTATGACATCGAGGCACTCCCTCGATCATCAAATCATTTTGCAAACACTATGGCCTCCTTGGGGTCACTAATCCCACAAGACTTTTTTTGTGAAATGACAACCATTCAAGTCAAAACACTATCGCAATCCGCAATGGAGCATGCAAGCTCTGACATAACATCAAGAATCCACCTGATCTAGATTGAACCATCTCAATATAGGTTCTCTCGAATCCATGATAGTCTGAATCATGCCAACTAGGGGTATTTTTTCTCCCCAACCCCTCTTAATAGCAACACAACGCTATTCCTACAAGTTCTTTCCCACTCAGCTTTTTCTAGGGACAAACTTCAATAGGGATCGACCATTCATACCATCAAGGTTTTTGATCAGAAGGATTGGTACACACCCATAAGAGACTATCTCAAGTTAGGTAGCCTCCCACTTGGATTGTCACACTCCATGAAAATATCATTCAAACATAAAGTGATAAAACATGTCTTGCTAGGAGATGTTTTGTACCATCGAAGCTACAAAGGGATCCTCCTCCGTTGCTTGGACCAGCAGGAGTCCACTTGGGCAATCACCCAAGCACACGATGGTACGTGTGGTGGCCACTTTAGTGATATGGCCATCACCAAGCACATTCTTTGCATGGGCTATTATTGGCCATCTTTAGAGTGAGATTGTTGCGCATATGTGCAAAAGTGCGTGAAGTGTCAACACCATGCTAACTTGACACATGTACCTTCTTAGGCCTTGTAGCCGATCCAATCGGCTTGGCCATTTTCATAGTGGGGCCTAGATCTCATCGAAAATATCTCCCCTCCATCGTCAAGTCATCACACGTTTATCATAATGGCCACAGAGTACTTCACTAAGTGGGTGGAAGCAATTCCGCTTACCTCTATGACTGGGCCCCTCATTGCGGAGTTCATTTTACATAACATCATATGTTATTTTGGTATTCCATCCAAGATCATCACAAATAATGGGACATCATTTAAGAACAAAGATGTGTGTGCTTTGACAACAAAGTACAAAATTTAGCATAATTTTTCAACACCCTATTATCCGCAAGCAAATGGGCAAGCAAAGGCATCAAACAAAATGCTAGTTGCCATCCTTAAAAATATGATCGCAGATAATCATAAGGATTGGCACATCCAAATAACACTTTCCCTATGGGCTTATCACACTAGCATTTGAACGCCCACTAGGGCAACCCCATTTTTGCTAGTGTATGGCTTCAAGGTAGTCATACCTCTCGAGTTGGAAATACCCTCCCTGCACATATCAATGCAAGAGTTCATCGATGATGACATGGTGCAACAAGTATGGCTAGACCAGCTTACGTTACTCGATGAACGACATGTTAATGCTCTCGAGAATTTATGTATCTATCAAGAGTGACTTAAGAAAGCATACAACATGAAAGTTCACCTGAGGGACTTTCAGGTTGGTGACCTAGTCTTAAAAGAGAACCAAAAAAATTCTAACTTGCCACCCCATTTAAGGGACAAGTTCATGGTAAATTGGTTAGGTCCTTATGTAATCGATAGTAAAATAGGACCTAGAACATACCGGCTCACCTCTCTTGAAGGAATCAAGGAACTAGAACCCTTGAACATCAGTCATTTGAAGCCATTCAACATTTATAGAGCCATAGCCCATACTAAAAGCCCCAAGGGTTCCCATAATCGCTTGGTCAACCAAAAATTCCCCAAAGTTATCCATAATCCCTTTGGTCAAAACAAAATCTCCAAGGATCCCCGCAATCGCTTGGTCACCCAAAATGCCCCAAAGGTATCCATCATCCATTTGGTCAAACCAAAAGCTCCAAGGGTTTCCACAATCGCTTGGTCAAATCCAAAATGCCCCAAAGGTATCCATAATCCCTTTGGTCAAACCAAAAGCTCCAAGGGTTTCGACAATCGCTTGGTCAACCCCAAAAATGCCCCAAAGGTATCCATAATCCCTTTGGTCAATCCAAAAGCTCCAAGGGTTCCCAGAATCACTTGGTCACTCAAAATGCCCCAAAGGTATCTATAATCCCTTCGGTCAAAACCACCAAGGATCCGTAAGAATCACTTGGTCCGCATCCATTCGAGTTAAACCACCATAACGAATATTCAAAAGCAACAAATAATAAAAAATAATAATAAAATTTGCATCTCACTTTCATGCATAGTCTTAAAAATCCAAACACAAAAAAGAAAAGAAAACTGCATTAGGCATCCCATACATACATTGCATATTTGCTGGTCATACATGTCAAAAGCACCATAGACTGTAATTACTCGGCAATTCCATCATTTTCCAAATTTAGTCTATTTTGTAAAAAGACCCATCAAGAATAACGCCCTTTGCATGTTCGCCATATTATAGTCAGTTGTCTTCTGATGTCGTTAGGGTTTTTCGTCATTCAACTATCTTTAACTTTCTAGTCAAATGCTATACAAAGTTAGACCGATTTTTACAAGGTAGAGTTGGATCAAACCTTGTTACATAGCATCCTAGCACAAGCTTAAAACACATAAAAATTCCCAAGTTGTGTTAATGAAATATGAAACCTACAAAGTAGTCTAGGGTACCATAGGTGAAACATTATCCTGCTCATCCCCCTGTGCAATGGTTCAAGAATGCTGAGAATTGATAAAAGAACAAGCTCTTCCCCATCCAATTCCCCATAATAAATAGTGGTTTTCACCACTATCAAAAATTCCAAACACCTTTGGTCCCAAAAGCTGTAAGGATTCGTACTACACACCCCTGATAAGGATGGGTAGTCATCCCCAAGGCCTAAAAGGATCAATGCCATTCACAAGTAAAATCCCAAAAGTCCACCATCAAAAAATTCCTAAAACACCTTTGATCCCAAAGTCGTAATAATTCATACTACATGCCCTTGAGAAGGATGGGTAGTCATCCCCAAGGCCTAAAAGATCAATGCCATTCCAAAGAAAAATTCCCAACCACATTTGATCCCCAAAGTCGTAAGGATTCGTACTACACATCCTTGAACAGGATGGGTAGTCATCCCCAAGGCCAAAAGGATCAATGCCATTCACAAGCCAAAAACCCATGAGCACAACTTTGCAATCAAAATTCACAATCAAAATCCTCAAAATGCAACAATAAAAAATAACAGTGGTTATCACCACTACTCAAACCCTTTGCTCAAGAAAAAAAGATAAAAATAAACAGTTATTTTCATCACTGTGTATGAGAGTAAGTATCCCAACAAGTTGAGCAACCGAAAGATGCCTAAGCTTGAATCCTTGGAATTTTCAACATTTGAAAAACCATTTAGGTGATCCTCATTATGGGTTTGGTGGATAACCTACCTAGTAATGGCGGTATCCTAAATGCATGACAATATATATATCACATTAGTTTTGTGTGTGAGTAGACCAATGTTTGCATGTGGATGAGCTAGCTTATGGTATCCTAGATTGCACCATAGATTAATCCTACTACATACAACAAAGGAGTTAGTGGATCTAATTAGGTGATCCTTAGTACAGGTTTGGGTGACAGCCTACCTGGCATGCGGCGATATCCTTATGAATACCACATAAACGAACTCAATCGCACACACAGGGATGTGAAATAACTTGGTCAAACTCAAGTCTGATTTGTACCTTGTTTGAAAGTCTTGTAAGATAATGTATAGCCTTTATTAGTTAGTTAAAGCCTCTGAGTCTCAAAAAACCTTAACTACATATTAGAACAATTGTTGTACATTTCATTACTTACATCACCATAATAAAATAGAAAACAAAAAGTACAAAAGCAAAGTTATTCCATAAAGCAATCACATAGTGTAGTAAGCCAGTAAATCCTATACAGTCTATGGTGCCATCACCTATATAACAACAAATCATTCCATCTATTCCATATGCATACATCTATATCATATAGTTAACATCATCCACAGTCCTAATAACATATGCATACATCAACATAAATAAAGGTGCATAAAGAACAAAAAACCATGACAAGCATGTCATCAAACCAAAAATGAGTCATGTATATATATCGAGTCAAAATGCCCTCAGGCTACAATAAGAAGGTCCTATGACCTCACAAAAAACCAAAAACTCAAAATCCCCAAAGCTTAAGGAGTTTGCCAATATGATCATGCAGGATCAGTGTGACTGGAACTACCCCCAGTAGTATGGGTCCTATGGGACCTCTCAAGGTAGCTATTACCAGCCTGCGCACCCTGCTCACCAACGTTGCCCTCATCCAATCGCTTGTGATGAGAGGATGCAGACTGCTCAGTATCACTACCTCTTGTACGACATGATGAACCACAACCATTGACCTTAGGTAACTGCCCATCAAGGTAGACAACCTCTATCTCTAACTCCACCTAGTATCGCCTCCAGTCCATATCTCATCGATGATACATAGCCAATGTGTTGTCCCATTGTGCCAAATGAGCCCGCAGGAGATCCCTCTCCTGTAATACATCTCTATGCTCCTCATCCAGTCTCTACAAGATATCCTCCAATCATGCTATCTCAGCATGAAACCCAGCCTCCACATCCCTTAAGACAGTCGAAGGCATAGGCACCTTCAGGACATCCTGCTGCTCTGGCACCCATTGCTCTGGGACGTCCTATACATCTGAATGCTTTGAAACCCCTATATCATCTCCATAGCAAATTAATTCATCAAAATCCACTATGTTTGCATCATCTAGCAGATCCCCCCAACCCTCCATCAATGCCTCTACACCCCCACTACCTACTATCATCGTATTCATGCCTCCTAGAGGCCCCTCACCATGCCATCGTTGCATAGTCCACCATCGGTCATACTTCGTAGTTACCCCGACATCATCCATGTTGGGTATATCAATAACTACATCAGAACCCTCACCCAGTGGCTCAATGATCAGCTAGACTAGGGTCCTCTTATCCTTGTGATGCCAATAGATCAAGGGATCACCAAGAAATCCTTGGTGTACCCCAAATTATCATGTCACCTGGACATATGGGAAGTACTCCTGCTCTGTCCCATGCTGCCAAATCAACCACCTACCCCCGTGCACCTACCATAGCCACTCTCCAGCCTCAAGCTAGGCTGGACAGTCTCAGTACGGTCACCAAAACACCTGCCCACTGTCGAATCTATCCATGCTCCTCTGATCGCTACCATAGATTGGCATACCCAATCTCCTGATCTACCATCTCACCTCAGATGGTCCAAGGCAAACCTTGTGGTCGCTTCGTAGCTATGTGCTACCACCCCCAACACTGCAAGAGATAACTACACCGGATCCCCTTCTGCCTCTGGCAGTGGACCTCATACAACTCATCATACAACTGTGCCAGCAACTTCTGACCCCATCTCATAATAAGTGGAGCTGATGTCTGACACTCCACCAAAGTGAAAACCAAATCCATTAGGTTACAAGGGAACCTCGCACTTGAGTAGTTTGGAAGTAGCATATTGGAAATAAGGACCATGAGTAAAGCATGCCTCACCCCCAATATGCCCTTCTCCAGCCACCACCGCACCAGAATACTGCCTAACTGGCAGTCAGCCTCAACCCTCTCCATAGCCCTCTCCACCCCCATATCCCTTGCCCGACCAAAACACCATGTTAGTATTGCTGTCCACTGGTCCTAATGGGTCATCCGAATAGGAATCCCATCTATAAAAATCCATAGAATTTGATACACATCCTTCAGAATCACCGTCATCTCCTGTATTGGGAGATGAAAAGTATTGGTGCAGGGATCCCACAGATTGATTAGGGCAGTAAAATATACCCAATCCCCCACCATAGGCTCCAAACGCGTCACCTTCTTAAGCCCAGGGCATCAAGCCACTCCCAATACCTAACTATCAAAGCATCTCGGGCATCATAGAAACCTGTTAGTTGGCGGTACTGACTCTTCACAACTTGAAAAAAAAATAAAAAAATAAACGATATTAAGTACATACTTAATACAAACAAAAAAAATCAATAAAATTGTACAAAATAAAACTGAAGTACAGAAAACAAAAGTACAACAAAAGTATAGAAAACAAAAGTACAAAAAAATAAAAGTACAGAAGCATTCAAAACAAATTGTACAGCAATGACCGCAGACATAAAAATAGTCGTACAAAAACAAAAAAAAAACAAAACATAAACAAATAAATCATCCTAGGGTTTCAACCTTAGTGTGAACAAAAAAAAACAAAAAAATTAATACTAGGGTTTCAACCTTAATATTAACGCAAAAAAAAACAAAAAATAATAAAAACAAATCATATATTAGGTTTTCAACTTGATATACGGATAAAAACAAAATACCGCAAACAAAAATTTATATGCGAGTTTAACTTCATATAAAACAAAAATAAATAACAGGAAGGGAGAAGGAACATCATACCGGTCTCGCCTCGGCTCCTCTGCTCGAAGATCCGACTCTTGCACTCATGATGTCCACAAAATTTTGGCAGCACTCCACTATGCACACTCGCACTCCTCCCCCTCATTGCTCTAAATCACCAAGAAAAAATATTGCAAATGAGCCCAAAACCTAGTTTTGGTCCTTTTATAGGTTGTTAGGCCTATAATCGTTCCACCCTGGGATGAGTGCTCTAATTAGCATTCATCCCACCATGGGATGATTACCAAATTGGTATTCGTCCCACCATGGGATGATTACAGAGCAAGAAATAAAGCAACAAAAACTGCATCCAAAAAATGCACCAAAAATAGCAATAAATCTGCCGAACAAAGGTGCCTTTGCACCTAACATTCATGGCATGAACAACCACTATCAGGGTCACAAATTATAACTATCCTATTCCCTAATAATGCTAGCATAGCCAAACCACGTGAAGGAGGATTTTTAATAATTTTTACCCCAAAAAGCGTCAACTAAAGAGTCAAAACCCACCAAAAATAGGTCCGATTACTGGAAAACTGTAAGCATTCAATGAAAACAACTGAAGGCACCCTTAAAAATGTCATCTTGGGTCAAGTGACTCATTGCTTTTATCATTTTGGTCATTCTATCATTGATTCATCGCTTGAGGGGGTAGTCACACTTAGTCACCAATCAACAAATACACACCCAATCAAGGAAATGACATGCATTCAAATAATCATTGACAAAGACAATCACGCTCCTGCTTAGGGCAGCAAACAAGCAATAATCATAAGATGAACAAACACTTGGTATTTTGGAAGCATGAATACAAGGTTCCCCAGATAAAATGTTGCACCCTTTGCCTATTCATGACTAAACAATGTCCAAGATCAAGTACACCTCACTGAAAAAGGTTACACTTGAGTTAAGCTCCTTAACTCGTCAGAAGCAAGGATTTAAGAATGCGTGCCATTTCCATACTTAGGGCATCAAAAGTTGGTTAGGTTACTAAGAAACCCTAATAATTAAGTGCTTTGGTCATATATTTTTCTCAGCACTGTGCCACACACAACGCATCCCAAAAAGAGGCATTTGTAGACATTGAAACAACACCAATCTGATTATGTGACTACAAGCACTGATTGAATTGGTATACATACCCCCTAGGGCAGCCTCCAGAGGTTAAACAGGGGTCCTAACCACTCATAAATCATTTTTGGAAGGTCAGAGGTCAATTTTTCACCTTTTAAGCACTTTTCTCCCTATTCATCCCACCCTAGGACGATTAGAATCCTACTCGTCCCACCTCGGGACGATTAGTAGCAATCATCCCAAGGTGGGACGAGTAGCAGGTTTGACTAGAAAAAAGTCAAGCCTTGACAAATGGCAGCCCAGATATGCCACCCAAATTCACCTTCGGAGCATGCAATTGCAAGGAACGGTTTCAAATCAGAGAGAGGGACTTTAGTCAAGCATGCCTTGATCATGGAGTCCTCAAGCAAGGAGACCCTAAATCAGGGAGGAATCTTCTCTCCCCAAAGAAAGGCATGGTGATCCAAGTGGTGCCCTTGCATGCGCATTCAAAGGAGACCCTTGAGGTCTATAAAAGGGTGAGCATCCTCACCCCATAAGAATAGATCTGGAGCATTTGGAGCAACAGAGTGCTGCCAAATTATTCCCCCATCCATCTTTGTGCTTCCTACATCCCTAATTTCTCTTTTGGAAGAGAGGTTATTGGGTGAACACCAGGAACGCAATCCTGACCCAAAATCCAAGAAATCAGCCATAATCCCACACCAATTTTTTTGACACAACCCCATAGGATATTTTGGACCCATCCCACTTGGATTGGTGCCAAAACTAAGCCCCAAACGGTGCGCATCCTACCCCTGGGTGCCCCCCCCACTGCTGCAGTCCTAATCATCCCACTCTGGAGCGATTAGAAACCTATGAAGGATTCTCTACTTTTATTTTTTCATTCAATCATATTTCATGTACTTATGCTACTGTTCAAGTTTCATGATATTCTGACTTGATTTCACTGGGTTTTTATCATTTTATTCATTTACTAACATACAGGGAGTGCTTTCGAATACAGGACAATATAGGCAGAATCTACTAAATCTAACCTTTTGGGTTGTCCTAAAATGCCCCTTTTAACCTAAACCCAAGTTTGCAAGAGTTTTGGGGGCCTCTGGGCAGGACATTTGCAAGGTCCCTCTTGCACATTTTGTGACATTCCTAATCGTCCCACCCTAGAGTGATTAGAAATCCATGCATGATTTCCTAACTGTTCTTTTTGCAATGGGAACCTGATGATGTCTTGATGCTTCTATAAAAATTTGGGTTTATTATGACATGTTTTGACCATCGTTTCATTATTTTTTACATTAACTAGCTGGAGGCTTTAGGGATTGCATGTTTTCCTAATATTTGCATATGCTATTAACTATTTGATGTTTCTCTATGTGCAGGATCTCACCACCAGGAACACTAGAGGGTAGTAAGAAACCAAAAACACATGGATGCAAGCGACGACAACATTTGGCTCACCCATTTTGAATGTGGGCACGTGGAGGATACTGGAAGCATACCATTCATTGATGTAACGAACTGTATCAAATGCTCTAAGCCCTAGAGGAGGGAGACGCATTGTAACTGGATTGAAAGCAACATTAATAAAAGAGGCCCTACTTTTTTTTTTCTTACATCTCATTTCATTTATGTTTTATTTCCTACATGCATTTGTTTCGTCGCATTCGTAGGATTTAGCATCTACACCATATATTGGTTTCATTTGCATCAACATCTGGTACGTCGTCACTCTGCATTTGGCTTTCAAAAAATACTTCTACTAAAGATAAAATAAAATAGAGAAATTTAGAAAAAGAGGAGGAAGCTACTCTTAAGGAACTTGTTAAGTTGAAAAAGGAGAACTTAGAATTAAAGGCTCAAATACAAGAGGATGAGAAATGTAAAACAAAGCTTCTACAAGATCTCTTTGACTTGAAAGATAAGGTTGAAAAGGTAAGAAGAGTTGAAAAAGGTATGGTTGAACAGTCAAAGGTAAAAGAGCTAGAGTGTGAAAGACTTATTGTTTATCTTGAAGAATTAAAAAGTGAGAACTCAAGATTAAGGGTTCAAGCTCAAGAAGATGAGAAAGAAAAAGAAAAATTTCTACAAGAGCTTACTAACTTCAAAATTAAGGTTGAAGAAGCAAGGAAAATGGAAGAAGGTATGACTAAAGAATTAAAGAAAAAATATCTAGAGTGTGAAAAACTAGAACATGAGATATTTTCACTAAGGATGGAAGTAAAAGGCTCTACGGACAAACTACACAAGTTTGAGAAAAATTCAAAGACTTTGAACAGGATTATCAATGCACAAAGATCATCAATCACCAAAATAGGACTTAATTTTGAAAAAGAACAAGGGAAACAAGAAGCAAAAAAATGAGAGTCAAGCTCAAGTACCAAAGAAGAAGAAGCTTCAAAATAAGAGTGTGAAATAAAGAGTGAGACTTCTGAGGATAAGTTTGATAATAAAAAGTTCAACAAGGAAAGAAATAATGCACAAATGAGAAACAAATGGAACAACAATCAGAATAGGTTAAGAGAGACTAAGAGACAAATGATGTCAAGACAAGAAAACTTCAATGGAAGATGTTTCTCATGTCATAGATTTGGGCACAAGGATTCAGAATGCAGGACACATGAAATATAGGAATATGGGAATTTCAATAACAGGTAACTTTTCCATGGGTATTGCTATTTATATAATCGGTTTGGTCACAAGGCAATGAATTACAGGGTTCATGATAGGAACAAATATGGCTTCACTAGGAGAAATCCTAGGATATTTTCACCTCCAAGGAATAATAACATTAAGTGTTATAAGTGCAATAATGATGGACATACATCAAAGTGGTGTAGAGTAGACATTCCAAAATCAAGCATGAATGGAACAGTAATAGTAACAGGAATATGAATAGGAACATGGACATGAACAATAATAGTCAAAGGAATCAGAAGGATCATATGAGAAAGAAAGAGGATAAAGATAAATACCAGTGCTTTCTAGGAGTAGAAATACTCCCACCCCAAAATTAATCACCTCAAGAGGAGGTGGGGGAGGGGATAAGCTAAGAGATTCATTCTTAGCCCCAAGCCCCAAAGGTGACCCTTTACCATTGATGTCAAAGGGGAGATATTTGAGTAAGGGAAAGAGATTTGGTTTAAGAAGATAGAATTGAGTCAGGGGGAGCAATGTCCCAAGGGGGGCAAAATAGGAAAAAGGTCAAGTTTTGGTAAAAGGAATTTGGGTTACCATCAATGACAAAGGGGGATATTGTTGGACATTTTGAGTAGCTTTGTTGCATTGATGTCAAAAGGTTAAATCATCATCAAGTGGGTTAATTGTCATTAATGCCAAAATGCAAGGAGAAGAAGGTTTAGAATAATAACAATATTATAATATTTAATATTATACTATTTGAATTAGGTGGGGGAGGGACCTGCTCCCTGCTCCCCTTTACCTGATTCTTACCCAATCCCTAATTCATCCTAGGTCATCCCACTCTAGGGAATGGTTTTGTAGTAGATGATCTCCTTGGGGGGAGATCCTTGCCCACTTTCTACTCCTTTCCCAGTAGTTTTTGGGGTTTCCTTATTTGAATCCTAGGCTTGGTGCTTCCCAGGGATCCTCTAGGGTTTCTTGCATGTTCCTGGGATCATGTCCCTGATCTCCCTTAGGCTTTTCCCTGGGGTTTTTTTTTGTAGGTTGTTACTGGTATCCGATTCCCAGGTCTTTCTTGATCTATGGTGGTTACAGGTTGGGTTATCATTCGCTTCCTGGTGCATCCTATGAGGTTATCTCTTCATTGAGGTTGGTATTGGGGGGAATTTTCCTCTTTGCTCGTATTTCCTCTCTAGGATACCATTTGTTGTTGGTGGTCTCATCCCTTTGGGTGGGACCATGTTCATTTTCCTATTCAAAGGATTTTTTTTGTTGGATCTATTGCTTGGTGGATGCTTTGAGAATTTTCATGGCCTTGGAGGGGTCTCTTCCTGTGGTTGAGTTGTTCCCAGCCCCAATCCCAATTCCTTAAAGTTGTTCGTGTGCAAGGATTGGGATTCCTAGTCCTTTCTATCGGGGTGCTTTGGGTTTTCTACTGCATATCTCAATCTTGAGGGGGATCAATGATCTATGCATGCAGACCCCTGGATCCCTTAGTTTAGGTTTTCATGGATCCCATATTTGTGTCTACTACTGCTTTCTGCCTGGGCTTCACAAGTTTTCATTTCAATTTTTGTTCGAGGGATTTTGATTTTTGGTCCTGTTGCTTGGTGGACTCTCAGAGCTTGTTCTTGGCCTTGGGGGGGGACCCTTTCTTGTTCTTGAGTTGTTCTTAGTCCCAGATCCTCTTCCTGTAACTGTTTATGAGCAACGATGGTGGGTCCCTGGTCCTTTATGGATTTTGGGATCCTTTATTTATGTCTGTGTTTGTTTTCCTTAGATCCTTTCGGATTCCTTGTACTCCTGTTGGTAGGATTCCAGTGTTGCAGTTTCCCAAACCTGTTCTTCTACTAGTTCTCCTACTGTGCGGGATTTTACATTCCTACTAGTTTTTCCATTGGATGGGATTTTTCAATCTCATTTTTTGCTGGTTTTCCTATTGGGCAGGACAAGATTTCCCACTGGGCAGGATTTTCAAATCTTCTGGTTCTCCTGCTGGGCGAAATTTTTCAATCCCATTTTTTTGCTGGTTTTCCTGCTGGGTGAGACAGGATTTCCCGCTCGGTGGGATTTTCAAATATTCTGGGTTTCCCGCTGGGCGAGATTCTTCAAATTGATTGTTCTTGACCTTTGGTTTGGTCGGTTGACCTGTTGTAAAAAGGTTTTGGGGTCCTTTCAAAACCCACTTTTAATATAATTTTTACCTACCAAAAAAAAAATATTATAATATTTAGATAAAATAAAGGGTTGATTGCCCAAAGTTAAAATGGCCAAAAAAGTTATTTAACTTAAATAACTTAAAATTTTAAATTATTTAATATTTAAATTATTTATATTTAAATAATTTAAAATTAAATATTTAATATTTTAAACTATTGTGGGCAATAAGGGTGGGCAATATCGAATCTCATCAAGATCGGTTTGTATAAGGGATTTTTTTTTAAAAGTGATCAGGTGACAATCATATTTTTCAGAGCGTGAAGTTGGATGCAATAAGGGTGCGTAGCCCTAATAGTATCTGATTTGTTACTAAGGTGCTTCGTTGGAAGTGAAGCATAGTTTTGAATCTCTTGATTCTAAGGGTGCCGTGAGCGCCAAAATTTTTGGTGCAGTAAAGGTATGCTTAAAGTTTGTTATAATTATTTTTGTGAAAATTAAAAAGGGTTTGAGTTAGTCGAGAGGTATAAGGTTTACATTTGGAAATTAATTAGTTATATGGTGTATGAATTGGGAGTCATAAGGGTTTAGTATTATTGTCTTATAAAATAAAATTAGAAGGTAAAATGATGCTATAGGTGATTAAGGGAGATATAAGGTTAAATCAAGTTACATTTTTGGAGCAATAAGGTGATAAGGTATTTTAAAATATTGTTGGTATTCTTCTAGAATATCACCAGTTAGAGTTTAGGAGAAATGAGTTCTCCTATGGATAGATATCCATGAACTTGATTAGGAGATTGGTGTCTCCTTTGGAAAGAGGTCCATAAACATTATAATAGGAAAAGGATTCCCAAGAGATTGATTGAGAAAATTTTAGTGAAATATTTTCTCCATGGAGTAGCCCACATTGGGTGAACCACGTTAAATCGATATCTCTATTGTGTGTGATGATTTTTGCATTGATTTGGTTATTTCTATTAATATTTCCATTGATTATATTGGATAATACTATTTGGGAAAGAAAAGTAATAAGTGGTCTTATACTGTTCACCCTCCCTCTCAGTATAAGCTTGTATTCTTCATCTATACCATCGCTTGTAGCTGAAGGCCACTCTTGTGTCATCCATATAGGATCCATGTAAGGAGGATCATCCAAGTCCTCCTCTACCCATTTGGCCAAGTTTTTTCTACCTCCCACCCCTGCTAGGTCCTGATAGACTCTTTAATACTAGTAATTTCCTAGGTCTAGGATTCAATGCAAGATTTTAAATTACCTCAGGACTTGATCAAACTGGAAGATCTTTGGCTCCCCTCTCTTTGTAGTTAGCCACATGATCCTCCTGATCCTTTCCAGCTCTATCATATCCTCAACCCATCTTGGGTGTAAACTCTAGGGTTGCCATATAATATTGGCCTCCCATAGCTCTACTACTACCTGCCTCGTTAGTTGCAAGTGCCCAACTTAGATCCTTGCAACCCGCTCTAGGGATATGGACCATATATATGCTATTGGTCACTCTAGGGTGGGTAATGGTATTGGTAGTGCACCTAGTCTTCGTATCACAATGTGCTTCGAGCTCCATACTTGGAGAAAAGTCATGCACACCAATA